>JAFVLL020001038.1:0-12161 GCA_021397915.2 Tor tambroides | reverse complement strand
ATATATATATATATATATATATATATATATATAAACATATGGTGTCATTTAAAGTAATAAAATAATTTTTTAAAAAGCATATGAAAATTATGCATAGAATATCCATAAACTTATTCACATAAATATTCAATATGAGCTCTGGATGATTCACTAGCCATTTGCTTTGCTGTGTATTTGTTTTTTTAATTATTATTTATTTCTTTTTAGCCATTATGCTTTAACTAGCTTGAGCTTGGACAGTTTTCACAGTAAAACACTTTTGGAAATGCTGTATTTTTAAACTCTTTTAAAGTGCTGCCACTACAGCCATACAGTACACATTAAGGTGGATGTCTTTTGCCGTTGCGTCACATTTCACACTGTTTTATAGCGTCCCACTACGAGTGTTGCATTTTTAAGACGCATGTCAAGCTAAAAATAGTCCATCTTTTACGTGTCTTGAGACTCTTGCATTCTGTTCCATTCTGTTGCGCTCCATGTAGCTGTTTTTGCAAGAACATTTCTTATATAAACACTCCTTAAGGAACACGTCCAGTCAGGGTCAGGTAAGCCCAAACCCAGCCTCATTATACAGGTTTATGATTAGTTACTTGTTCAAGCAATCCACAGACTAATGATGCTCCTATGGAGTGCCTAAAACATATTTGCAGATGTGAAAAGTGTTAAAGTTGCCATATCATGAAAATCTGACTTTTTCCATGTTTAAGTGCTATAATTGGGTCCCCGGTGAATCTACCAACACAGAAAACGTGAAAAAGAACAACCCAGTAAAGTCTTTCTCTGCACGCTTGTGAAAAAAAATGACCTGCTCAGATTTCGCTCGCCTCATGACGTAGAAAGTGGATCTTATTATAATATTAACACCCCTTAATCTGCAAGTTTCCACTCACGGCGCCGTCATTGTGTTTTCGCAAGTGACAGCGGTGTACCAGTTCTAACGCCATGGCGAAAGTTCGAGCAAAGCATGCTAACTGTTCTGTCTTTGGCTGCACTGACGAGCACAGAACACCGTTTAGAGCCCCAGCCTCAGAGGAGACAAGAGAGCTGTGGATTTATTGATTTATTTACTGTATATTACGCTGATACCACACAGAGCTAATATTAACATGCAGTTTCTTTCCCAGCTGTTTACCTTTACAGACATAACCGACTGTTTTTGCAACTTGTGTTTTTAGCATTAATTTGTGTGCATTTGACATTTATGCACAATAAGACATGAAAGAGAGGTTTAGTACTCACATGCTGTGTGACAGCCGCTTTCTGTGTGTGTGCTTTGGATGTGTGCGCTCAGAAAACTGTATATCAGAAGTTTAAACTAATATGGTTTAAAACGCATGATTTCAGCACAATAGACATGATGATCAAAACCAAACAGATGTTTTTTAGCAGAGTATCTGACGTGTAAGCTGTAAAGGCCCTATTCTGGAAAAGGGGGCAGGGAGCAGCAGCCCATTTGCATTTAAAGAGACCTGCACAAAAACTGCGTATTTCTGCTTCCACTCAAAATGGGCATTTTCAAAATGATCTGTGGGATATTTTGAGCTGAAACTCACAGACACATTCTGGGGACACTTGAGACTTACATTACATATTGTAAAAAGGGGAATAATAGGTCTCCTTTAACAGATTTCTGGATCATTATGCCTAATAAATAATGGTGTGAAGTTCCTTCTTAATTAACAATGTTTTTGACACCAGCTTCCTTTCAGATTTGATGTCTGACTGCTGATCAGTTTCTGTCAGACACTGCTCCACAGGTGTCTGCTGACAGAAGTGGTGTGAAAGCAATTCCTCCTTGTCACACAAAGTCAAAAACCATAAACGCAGCTTGACCAGTAACTTTGGGTCTGAGACCTGCACAAGAGTACTCTTCGAATCTGTGATCATTATAATGAGGAGGGAGCTTTATATCACTAACCGTGGAAGGGAGCAACAGATAAGTGGATAGTTAACGAAGAATTCTTTGTCAGCGAGTGAATGCACCTTCTGCTCTGCAGGTTGGCTGCATAGTTACTGTGTTACCACGGTAGCTGTGCATTTTACCATCACCAAGGATACCATATCCATGACAACCTCTACCCATCAAAAGGTTCCGTTCATAGCCCATAAGCAGAGGGGTGTATGTATCAAATGAAGGAAACTGTGTTTGTGTCACTCTAACCTGCCTACAGTGAGCAAAAGCCTGGTTCTTGGATTAAAAATCCAGTTCAGAAATAATTTTTGATAAAAATATAAACCTTTAATGACAGACATACCATGAGCTCTGAACCAAGAACAACAATGTATTTAATTACTAAATTTCCACAAAAACTACATTACCCATAATGCTGAGGAAAGCTAGATTCACCATTGAGAGAAGTCACTGTTACCATGAAAATAATAATAGCAGTAAAAGCCCACTCCTATTAAGCATTGCAAATGACATAAGTCAATAAAGGCCCATTCTCATGAGGCAATGCAAATGATGTAATTTAGTCAGTAAAAGCCCACTCCCATGAAGCATTGTACGTAAATTACATAATTGAGTCATCTTACATGTTCCAACAACGTATATATTAATAAATACACAAGGTTATATACTATACATAATTTGTATATACTTTGATATTTTAAAATACACTTAAAATATGCTGCAAATTATATCTTTAATCAATGACTACAGGGCATTTTTAAGTTATTTATATTGTACAGTTACTTTTGTATATGTCATTTTCAGATCCATCTCAGAGCTGGTTGGTTTGATTCAAATAATTTTTTTGAAATACCTACAGAGAAAATGAATGGGAAAAAATACTTGCAGAGCCAATAAAGCCGCTGCATATGTGACCGCATTCACCGCTCGGCCATGAGCTATGTGCCCCCAAAAGCGTGGACACATGCTTTCACTGACGCATTTACAGGTTTTCATTGTGTTCTTCCCTGGGAAGAGACATAATGCGGCTTCAGATCTCTGAGCTGATGGGTGGATGGATTAGTGTTACTCAGGCTACAGCATGAATCTCTGAGAGGTCTGAGAACTCCTTCCACAGCCAAACATCCAGATTACCCACACACTCCATCGTTCTGCATTCATCCAGACTGAATGTACTGTACATTGAGCACTGAAGCACACAGGCTGTTCTTAGGCTTACAGAGCTCCAATCTCTCTATTCTAGATTCAGCAATCTGCACTTCAAATTCAAAATTCAATGTAAGTTGTAAAACGCAAATGCACCTCACATAAGTTGAGAGCTATTTAATCATTCAACCAACAGCAATCATGATCATCATCATTGTCATAATCACAACCATAATATCACCACTATCACCAACATCACATCATAACCAAAATATCAGCAGCAGCAGAACCACAATCATCAGTGATGACCTCCATCATCACTATCATGTAATCACCACTTTCATTACAACCATTAGCATATGGTCACTGCATCACACTGCTATCATCACATTATCACCACCATCATATAACCTCTATCACTCATCATGGCATGACATGTCATCACCACCATAACCATTATCAATCTCCGTCACAACCAGCATCATCCCATTACATCATCATAACATAACTACCACCACCACTGTCACTGTCACAACCATTACTATTCCTACTGCTACTATAGGGGTTTTCGCATTGCATAGTTCTAGGAACTCAGTTCTTGGAACTAGCCAGCGACGTCTTTATTCGTGGCATTTACAGACGTACAAATGGAGGACACTGTGATCAGAGCTGTTTTTGTTGTGTGCCGTGGGTTTTGTGATAACGGAGATGGAATGTAAACGCACAATTTACGTGATTGAAAGAGCATGAAAATCTGACTAAATCTCCTAAGACAACTTGCAGAGTTACATATCACTGAGGCTAAGAAAAGAACACAACACTGTAGACAACAAGCAGCTAAATGCCATTATCTCTGTTTTCCATGTTCGTGGAGTAAATATTTTCACATAGCTTTTTAAAAATGCCAGGTAGCCAGTGTTTTGTATGCGTTTGGCCAATCAGCGTACACTTACGTCACTGGTAGTTCCTATAGAACTGTTTTCGTCCCTACTCTGAAGTAGAAGCTAATTCAGTTCCCCCAAACAGAGTTCCTAGAACTAAATACATTCCTAGTTCCTGCGATGCGAACACGCCAAAAAGGGGGAACGTGTGCCAATAGCTCTAGGTACTATGAAAAAGTTCCTCTGGTGTGAAATCCCCTTATCATTTCCATAATTAACACCACCATCATTTCTTTCACACCATTATCATCATCATCACATTACAACCATTACCATCCCCACTATTACCACTATCACCATCCTCACTGCTACTAACATTGCCATAATCACCATCACCACCATAATTACTACCATATAACCATCACAACCTTCTTTATTCTCACCACTAACACCACATATCCGCAATCACCATTATCATCAGCATTACAACTTTACCATCACATTATCACCACAATCACATAACATCCATCACCATTACAACCATAACTATCCCCACTATTGCCATCACAACCATCATCATTACCAGTCACTGCCAGTATTATCCTTACCATTACCATCATTGTCACAAACATCACCATCAATGCTATCACATAACCATCACAACCATCTTTATCCACACCCACTACATGCAAAAATAAATCACAATCATAAAAACATAACAATAAAAAACAAATGAGGTGACCTTAAAGACAGATTTGGCTCATAAATATTAAGTAATTCCAACATCACATTATCATCACTATCACAAAACATCCATCAGCATTACGATCATCATCACATTACAACCATAACTATCCCCACCACAACCATCTATATCCTCACCACTAACACCATCACATATTTACCATCACCATTATCATCAACGCCACAACTTTACCATCACATCATCACCACAATCATATAACATCCATCACCATTACAACCATAACTATCCCCACCACTGCTATCACCACCATCATCATTAACAGTCACTGCCAGTCCTCACAATTACCATCACCATCCTCACTGCTACTATCATTGCCATAATCATTACCACCATCATTACTATCACATAACCATCACAACCATCTTTATCCACACCCGCCACATGCAAAAAAAAAATCACAATCATAAAAACATAACAATAAAAAACGAATGAGCTGCTAAAGACAGTTTTGGCTCATACATCTTAAGTAATTTCATCATCACATTATCATCACTATCACATAACATCCATCAGCATTACCAGCACCATCACATTACAATCATAACCATCCCACCACTACTATCACCACCAAGCACCGTCCAGATCATTACATCACCATCACAACCATCACCAATCACCATCCTCACTGTTACTATAGTCACATTACATAACCATCACCACTATCATCACCATCACAACCAATATTGTCCTTACCATTACCATAATCACATTACCACCACCATCATCACCAATATCACATAGCATCAATCACCATTACAGCCATAAACATCCTCACCCCAACGGTCATTGGCATATTCATCAGCACTACCATCAGCAGCAGCAGCACACCACAAACATTATAATTACAGTCTTAATTCCATAATGATCATCATCATTATCATCACTCTCAAATCATCATCATCATGCTGACTGTGAGGCAGAGCTTCTCTTACCAGGTTTGAGTTGGTTGCGTTGGAATCGTCCTCGGGGAAAGGGATGTAGACAGCTAAGGCCACACAGTTTGCAAAAATAGTCATCAAAATTATGATTTCAAACGGTCTGAGGAGTCAGTGTTAAAGAAAATGACATCAGAGCTGGTGCATAGACAAGCAAAAGAAGAATACACACACATACAGTACATTACATATCATCAGTGCACAGGACCGTGTGTAAGAGTCCAGATCCTCTCTGCTCTTTTTTCCCTACTCAAATCTTTTTCTTTCTTTCTTTCCTGTTAATAGCAAGGCCAAGCTCTTCAAAAACCTGGCCCTCATCAAGACAACGATCTTCACCCCCCTCCCACTTTCCTTCTCTCTCTTCCTCTCTGCTCCTCTCCTCCCTCTCTCTTTTCACTGGCCAAATTGTTTGTTTGGCTTTCAGTTCTGCTGGAAACGCAATCAAACTGTGTCATCATTTGTTACAGGAATGGATTTCTCCGAGATGGGTGTTGAGTCGCATGGCACGTGTCCTGAGGAGAAACAGATGTGTTCTTGTTTTTCTGGATGTTTCTCTTGTATCTGCTGTCTGGGCCTTGAGTTATGGCTCTCTGGGGTTAGTTCAGAATTACAGAGCCATAGACCCTGTAACCCAATTACAGCACAGATATATATATATATATATATATATATATATATACACACACACACACACACACACACACACACATATTAGCGTTTAAAAATTTTGGGTCAGTAATATATATAGATTTTTGAAAGAAATTAATACATTTATTCAGCAAGGATGCATTCAATTAATCAAATGTGACAGTAAAGATGTTTACATTGTCACAAATGATTTCAAAAATGCTGTTCTTTTAAACTTTCAATTCATTAAAGAATTCTGAAAACAACAGTATTCCACACGATTTCCTCAAAAAATATCAAGTAGCACAACTGTTTTCAACATTAATAATAATAAGAAATGTTTCTTGAGCAGCAAATCAGCATATTAGAATGATTTCTAATCGCCTGACACTGAAAACTGGCAGCTGGCAGAACAACGCGTTCTATGGAGCCACTAAAGGGACATGGTTAGCCATTTGCTAGCAGTTGCCTGTTACACTACAGTACATAAATTGTCACTTACCACATAAACAGAGTAAGGAGAGATGACTGATAGGATGATGGCGAACGATTTGCAGATCCTGAGCACTATCGACAAACATCTAATCTTGTAAAATGTGTGGTAAATAAATACTGCCGCTCAGTAGAATGCACAGAGTAAGTGCTATAGCGAATCTCGAAAGTGAAAGTAACAAGCCAGCGCGCGATCAAAAGCCATTTCAATGCCCCGCATATTAATAGCAGGTCCCTCAAGGCTGCAATTTATATACAGTATAATTACTCAACGAAATAATTGCGAGAAAGCATTAAAATATATATTTTTTCCTCCCATCTTGTATTTATTCCCTTTAGGGGTTCCGTAGTACACGTCATTTCCTTTCCAAACAAGGTATTCGGATTCGAGCACATCCCTAATATATATATATATATATATATATATACATCAGTGGTGGGCCGTCAGGGCCAGCAAAGCCTTCTCTGCTGGCCTAAACACTATCAGAACCACTGACTTAGTTTTAATATATTTTTTTCCATGAATACGTATTAAATAATTTCCAGTGGTCTATTGTCTTCATTTCATAGCTTTTCACTTAGTCGCGCTGCTTCCAGCAGTATATGTTTTTATTATGTATTTATTTATATGCTTTTATCCAATCATATTTAAGCAATCGTGTTGCCAGGGCCAAAGAAATCTGCCTAAGGCCTTCAGAATCTACAGTGCAGGTATCTGTAGCTTAAAATCAATGGCAATGAAACCGTTGCTTTAACCAATCAGATTTCGAGTTGGCAGCGACAGGGCCATCTAGCAGGCTGTCCTCATTCAGACTGGGGACTGGAGCCAACGACGGACTGGAATAGTTGGAGCCTGTAGACGAAGAGAAGGAGACAGTGAATGAGAGCGTGTGAGAAAGCGGAGTTCTGTGATGTTTGGTTCTGTATTAATAAAGATGTTTTTGAGGTCGTATTTAAATGTTTTTAAATAGATTTTTTTAATCATACCTTAATTTACTTGGCAAGCTTTCTAATGCCTTTTAGGGTAGATTTGAAAAGCCAAAAAAATAAAAGATTTTATTGTTTTACCCTTGTCCTAGACCCAGATTTCATTTAAGAGAGTTTATTTTATAGACGTCCACAGGGACAACAAAGCCTACAGCCAGATGGACAAGCGGTTATTAAAACAGTTTGTGTGCTTGTCACGTGTTGTACTTGTCCAATCAATGTTATTAAGCTTGTAAATATGCAAATAAGACCATCAAATCCATCCACAAATGACTTTACAAATGTACAGTGTGAAATCTCAAAGCCTGGCAACCCAAGATTAAACACCCTTGGTGTTTATATGTAATAACTCCTGGGTAAACAATTTCAGGTGTGAAAAGCCAATCAGTGTTCTTTTATATTTTATAAATTGGCATTTGAATATAATACTGGCAATTGCAGAGTATTCGTATTCTACCATCCTAAACATCACACATGGCAGCACTGCAGGAATGTATCTCATCTCCATCTGCAGTCCGAGAGCATAAAATCCAAAGAGAACCACCATCAACCGTCCTACTGAAGTGTGTGTGTGTCAGGAATGAGAGACAGAGTGAGATCACAGTAGTAAACCACAGAACTGAGAGTTTCTCCCATCCTGTACCCTCATTTTTCTCTCTCCCCCTTCTCTTTCTAATAAATGGTTCAGCCCACTGAATAAGCCAAAATCTGGATTAGTTTGAAATGTCATGTCACAATGACATCAGTGAGTTTGTCTATGCTAAAATATTTTCTCCTATCCCAGTTTAACATGTGGTTTTTTGTAGAGTGATGCTAGTGGTGCAGAAATCACATACTTCAGATGCCATTTATATAGGAGAAAGTGCTGGGTTTTGGTCATTAAGATTCAGGAAAGTATGTTTGAGAGTAAAAAGAGAACTGGAGAGTTGTTGCCTGTGTTATCTAACTCCTGTTAAATTACAGGAAGTCAAAGTGGGCTTTTCTCGATGACATGCGGACTCTCCTAAAGCACCGTTTCTAATTACCATAGTAAAGCCATGCTCTGGATAAAGGACTTTCAAAAGGAAGAAACTCAGTTACTCATCCTAAAGTACCCATAATGGATTCACTCTCTTGAGAGACACTGACACTTATTTTTTCTAAATGAGAGGTAAGTTTGTTTCTTATTGTCAGACACAAATGAACATGCACAAAAGCAGAAACAAACAAAAAGAGCTACATACACACACACACATATTCTTGAATTCACATAAAGTAAAGACTAGGTGTCGAGGAAAATCACCAAATTTCAAATCCCACATTCATTCACATAGATTAAATCTGCACCTCACTGAAAACTTTCCAAAGTTTGAGCCATCAGCTCTGACAGCCGCTAAAGCTGTTTGGGTTGGAATCCATACAGCTGATGGATGAACTGAGATTCAATCACATTCTGCAGCTGCATCACCACAGACACCAGGGGATCCCCTTTCCCTCTGATCTGAGATCAGCAAAGGGCTTCTCTCAGAGCTTCTGAATAAAGGGTCACTTTAAAAGAGGAACATTCACATTGTATTTTAACCAGCAGCTTCAAACTAGTGAACACTACAATGTACACATATATAACACATAGGTTTACTAACAGCTTGCGTCAGCGCAAACCGTCTTTTGGTGTTAAAAATAGTACTGTCAGGATTTACTAAAGACGCGCAGTGAAGAATTAGCACCGAAAAGGCATGGACACAGTTATTTTTGCACCTGATCATATTACATTTGTAGGAGTTTCCCTTTCAGATGCAAAAATTATTGGAGGGGAGTCATGCAATGCAATTTACTAACGTTTGCACTCGTCAAATTACTGGTATTTGCACTATTATTTAATGCCCAAAAAAAGCATGTCTTAAAGCAGGCGGTAATTTGCGCTGCTCTTGGTAGATTGCGCTGGTCATTATGGAAATGATCTGGCTGTGTCTGTGTTCTTTAATGTGTGCATTGTCAGTAAATCACACGCAGAATTTTCCCCTCCCATCGGTGCTTTTATGGAATTGCTTTCTAACGCTAATTTGCCCTGTTTACAAAATCTGGCCCATAGTAAGAACAAACGGTTGACTGTAGTGAACTTTAGTGTAAGCAGCTTTATGAGTACTGGATGAGCAAGAAACAGGCTCAAAAATGGGGAGGGACTAAATGAGCTAGGGGAGGGGCTAACAGAGATTAGGCAGAGGATAACTATAGTTTGTTTCCAAAATATGGTGTTTTTTGACCATATGTCACCATTTTCACTTCAGCAACTAAGCAAACACACACGTACCTCAGCATGTGTTAATCTAGTGCGCTGCATGGATGAGTGTATTTTAACACCACAGTCACACACACTCTCTCACATACTGTTTTATGAGTCAGCATCACCATTCATATATTCATCTCACCACACAAAAACACATACACCCGTTCACTCTCTCTCTCTCTCTCTCTCTCTCTGAGCTGTACAGTAAGAGCATTTTCACTGCTGCATCACAGCAGTGGACGATTTGACCACGATCGTACAAGAGAATAAAACATTACTGCTCTGATTTCTACTAGTTAATTCTGCTCTGGTTTCTTCTGCAGCCAAGCCATTTTGTCACAACACTAGGATAAAGACACCTGTTAAACACTGTAAAAGAGGGTGTGATATTGATGGGGGTGTGGTTGAGAGTGTGAAATTATGTGTTCGACTTTGATCAACGAGATTTGCTGCTTATAGAGACGTGATGTCGGACACTTTCTTGTTTTTATAGTGATGCTTGCACAGTGTTTGCATACTTTATCACAGATGACGCGGATTAGATGCAATATTTGTCAAATACACAGACAACTGAGAAGGTTTTATGTTGCAACAGAAACACTTTTCATTCAATACTTTATGTGCTGCTTAAAGGGGTCATGAACTGACTTTTTTTTTATTTTGTAGTGTTCTCTGATGTCCACTTATCAAAGATTTTTACATCAAAAATCATCAAAATATGGCCTTCAAATAGGCTATTTTCTGTCCTGTTCTGAGAAATAAACGTCAGAATTGGAATTCTATTTGAGTTTATAACACAAATTATTGCATGAGCTATAAACTCACAATTCTGCAAAAATATCAGTCTTTTCCCCCCTCAGAATTGGACTTCATGACTTGCAATTGCGAGTTTATATCTCACAATTCTGAGAAAATGGTCAGAACTGCACATTTACATCTTGCAATTCTTCATTTCTCAGAATTGCGAGTTTATATCTTGCAGTTGTGAGTTTATATCTCACAATTCTGAGAAAAAAAAGTCAGAATTGCGAGATGTAAACTTCTGTTTTTTTATTCAGTGGCGGAAATGCACAAAAAACAGCATGACATGACAAAAATGCAGTACGCCCGGGTTCCATTCATGCTACACACATTCATACTATACAGAACATACTTTTTTAATGATTGTTAAATAATTACTTTTTCAAAAGAAGTACCTATTTAGAGTATGCAATTTCAGATGAAGCCATGATGTAGCCAAACCTCTGACTACAGGCACAGCAAGTCTGAACCAACAATACAGCTCATTCTGGCCTGGCACCGCTCAGTCAGCCAATAAAACATTTCTGACCGATTGTGGCGAATGAATAAGAAACTAGAGCACCAAGTAATATAAGCATGTTACCAATAGACATAACTTCCAGTATCCAGTATTCAGTCAGTTTACTGCCTTTGTCATACGTCCCACACCCACACTCTGGATACTGTTTTTCTGTAAAGCATGCACACCACATCTGAGAAACAGTATATATAACACAAAACGGTGCAATTAGCCTTTTTTTTACACTAGAAACAATGAACCACATGCTGACAGAAAATAAAACATGCCTATTTTCATGACATTATTATTGCATGCAAAAAACATTTGTCAACATACACATGGACCGTGCTAACCAGCAAAATCGGACCCCTTGGCCTCTGCAAGCATTTTTAGAATCTATTCAAAGATCATTACAGCCATTAATTACCCAAATATTAGAGAAATAAAGAAAATATTTTAATGGTGTGGCAGGAGTTAAGCCTTAAAACCTAGAAAAACATTACTTGCAGAAAGATCCAAACACAGGAAGAGACACGGGACCCTGTGGACCCTCGAACACTGACACACACACACACAAACACACAAGCAAGAGTATTAATAACATCCTTTTTAAAATTCATCTGCAGAGATACAAGGCCAGAATAACCCAGATTCATAGGGAGAAAGTGATGAGGAGGTAACAGAAAGCAAGAGCGGGAGAGAAGAAGTGACAGAGAGAGCGACAGACCTGTATGTGGCAGCATCAACAGATCTTGCAACACATCTTGCTGAACTAAGTTTCCTTCATTCAGCTGAGACACGCTACACTCTAAACATTGATATGTATATTTATGAAGGGCTGTTTAAAAG
>JAFVLL020001037.1:0-66189 GCA_021397915.2 Tor tambroides | reverse complement strand
AATGTAAATTTTCTAAATGCAAACCTCTTTTTTTAAGATTCAAACTTGAAATGAAAATGTATTTTGATTCTATTGAGTTCTCTACGAACATAAAAACAATAAGAACAATGACTTTGTTGAAGGACTTGGCACTTCCTTTGGACTGAAAGACTGAATGTCCCTGAACAGTTGTTGTATTGTTATGTTTTGACGATGACAACTGTTATTGTTTTTTTCAAGCATTCAATAAAAAAACAAAACAAAAAAAAAACCTTAACCTGCAGGAAATTCACTGACTGCCTATTCATTCCTTTTAGTGTAAATAGCTATTATTTTGACACCGAACAACAACGGTGTATATACATAATATAAAAATGAAAATGCTAAATATTTATTTTAAAACAAATTTATAGTGGCATTTTACTCAGGCAATATTTTAGGACGCGTTCTTCAGTTGAGGTCCTTTCACGGTCGCGTCACAGTGATTTTAACCGCTGATCTGAGATCTGCGTTTGTATTTCTCCTATAACAGTTAATATAACAGTTTGCTCACTCAAGCTGATCTGAGACAAACCTATTACACCATCCTAAAAATGGCAGCCTCCGTCGGACATTTACTGAAACCTTGGACGCCGAGGTACATTTTACTAGTTTTTTGTATTTATTTTTGCCTGGAATATCCGAAATGAGGTCCAAGTCACAGCTTTGCTGTGTAACGTTAATTCATAATTTGTATAACTTATCGCTGTTTTCACGCTGTTTCTAGCAAACTGAACCATGCGCTTAAATCTGCTTCTAAATTCACGACGCTGATGGTTTTGTGGAACACATCAGGAAACATTTGTCTGTTATTCTGCATCTTTTTTTCAGTCTGTGTTTCGTGAGATGGAGTCGGTATAATCCATACTATCTGGATCCTGATCCCAGTAAAGATGCTGGTGTT
The DNA here is from genome assembly GCA_021397915.2 of Tor tambroides. Lineage (NCBI taxonomy): Eukaryota > Metazoa > Chordata > Actinopteri > Cypriniformes > Cyprinidae > Tor > Tor tambroides. The sequence goes on along the minus strand of JAFVLL020001037.1, from coordinate 65,267 downwards.
CCTGAATCAGAGCTCAGTCCTGAAGAAAAAGAGCTGCAAGAACTGAAAACAGTGAGACCGATAAAAGCAGCGCTGTCAAGCGACACCAGTTCTCCTTTCAATGACCCTCTGATAAGGTAAAAACTAAGAGCTCAACCAACTGCAGTAAACGTTAGTATAGCTCTATGACCTGAATAGAAACACAGTGGGGTCCAAAAGCGACATTGAAAATCTAGAATTCAAAATAATTTAATATGCTAATGTAGATGGTCCCAATATTTTGGACCCCACTGTATAAGGATTTTTCATAGCACTGATTATCTATTTTACTTCAACAGCAAGTTCATCAACATGATGATGCAAGATGGCAACAAAATCCTTGCTAGAGGAATCATGACACAGGTATTTTTCAAATCACATCATATACACACACTATTGGTCAAACGTTTGGAATTATTACAATTGTTTATGTTTTTTTTTAAACACATCTTTTCTGCTCATCAACACTGCATTTATTTGACCAAAATGCAGTAAAAACTCTAATACTGTGAAATATCATGACCATTTGAAATAACATATTTATTTAAAATACTAATTTATTCCTTTGACAGTAAAGCAGAATTTTCAGCATCATTACTCCAGTCACATGATCCTTCAGAAACCTTTTTAAAATGCTGATTTGCTGCTCATGAAACATATCTTGTCAATGTTGAAAACAAATGTGCTGCTTCATATTTTTTGTGGAAACTGTGAAGATTACTGTTTGAAAGTTTGGGGTAAGTCAGATGTTTTAAAAGCAAAACCAAACAAAATGTTATAATGTTACGAAATGCTTTCTATTCATCAAAGAACTCTGAAAATATTTAGGTATGATACATTTTAAACCAGCAAAACACTGATGATAATAATAATAATATGAACCATTAGTGATAATTGAGCACAATAAAAATTAATACTTGAGCAAATCAGCAATTAGAATGATTTCTGAAGGATCATGTGACACTGGAGTAATAATTCTATTCTAAATTCTAAAATGTAATAATTACATTTTACACTTTTACAATAAAAAGGTTAAATTGTAATAATGTCACTGTTTTACTGTGTATTTTTAATAAGAAAAAATGCACCCTTTTGAGCATAAGAGACATCATATGAAATTGTTCATATTAGTCTCGACATAATTTCTGCTTGGATGTTTTTTGTCTGTTTAGACGCTGGAGACCATGAAGAGAAAACAGGTGGAGAAATACCACAAATCTCCAGCAGCTAAGAGAGAAGAGATCGAGTGTAATCCATATACCATCTTCCATCAAGCCCTAGAAAACTGCAAACCCATCATTGGCCTGGCCAGTGTTCAGAAAGGAGGAAAATCTTATCAGGTCCCTGAACAACCTTTAATATTACACAACGAGATAATCTAGTCAGATATTTGTGGATATGCAACTCAGAATCAGTGTTCAACTAATGGACTTGTAAACAGCCAACATTGATAGAAATATATTGAGGGAAATGTGACTAATATTATTTTTTAGTTATATATGAAAATACAACTTAATGACAGCAACTAAGATGCACATTGTTGTGAGGAATTAAGACTACGTTCACACTGCAGGTCTTAATGCTCAGATCGGATTTTTTGCTGAAATCCGATTTTTTTGCGCTGTTGTTCACATTGTCATTTAAATGCGACTGCCATCAGTCTCATGTGTGAACCGTATACGGCCCTGAAGTGACCCGCATGCGCAGAAGAAGACGTGATGTCAGACGCAGCGCACTGTGTTTGTGGAAATAAAAATGGATGCTGCTCGTGTTAGCGTGTGTTTAGCCATTTTTAAGTTAATGTGCAATCGGAGCCTAAATAACGAAGTGATATTATTGTCTATATATTGTCTGGCATTGTGATTTTAATCTTCCCGCCTCCTCCAGCGCAGAATTGTGATGTCTCTCACATTTCAATGACGTAAAAATCGCATGAAATGCGACATTGCCGTTCAGACTGAAGTCACATTGCAAAACATCGGATATGTATCCGATTTAGGACCACATATGAAAGTGGCCTGGGACTGATTTGAAAAAAATCGGATTTGCGCTGTTCAGACTGTCATAAGAAAATCAGATATGGGTCACATTTGGGCAAAAAATCGGATTTGGGCCACTTCAGCCTGCAGTGTGAACGTAGTCTAAGTTTACACATATTTTGGCTAATATTTGTGTTTAATATTTTTTGAAACTGTATCTTTTTATCCATTTATGTTTATAGGGATATAATTATAATTCATCCCAGAAGTGAAAAATCATCATCATTTACTCACCTTCATTTGGTTCCAAATCTGTATGACTTACTTGCTTCTGTGAAAAACAAAAGCAGATGTTTTTTCCATGCAACAAACAATACAGTCAAGCTCCAGGAACATCATCAGAGCTCTATGAAAGTAGATCAAATATTGAAACTTACTTTGAATTATTGGTCTTGCAGGTGCCCGTTCCTCTCACAGATAATCGGCGGCGGTTTCTGGCCATGAAGTGGATGATCACAGAATGCAGAGACAACAAGCACCGTCACACACACATGTACGAGAAACTCTCGCAGGAGCTGCTGGCCGCCTTCGCTAATGAGGGAAATGTAGTGAAACGCAAACACGACCTTCACAAGATGGCCGAAGCCAACAGGGCATATGCACACTACCGCTGGTGGTAAAGACAGGACGCTTGGACTCCTAGTTCACCCACAGACGTGATTTGTTTTGGACTTACAGCATCAGGAGTTGGGGATGGATGGGCATCACAAAAAAAGGACATGAGACTGTCTGATATCTTGACTCATAAATACTGTTTGTCTTTGTATGAAGTAAATAAAGCTATAAATAGTCACATTTTCCTTTTTTTTTTTTTTTTTTTTTTTTATATAAGAGTTGAACAGTTACAACAATCTAAAATACTTCTTTTTACATATTTTTTTGAGATTTCAATTGAAACCTTGTGCACAAAAACAATTATACAAGTCACTGTCTAATCTGCAAGAGCCTGAGGAATCAGTGAGGCCAAAAACAGCTGCACAGGAACTTAATTTTTTTTTTATTTCAAATACAACATTTTGGCATATCACCTGACTTCATGTTAACATTTCAGTTCAGTGGATCTTCATCAGATTGAAATGGTACAAAATAAGAAAAAAATATTATAATAGCTGTGCAAATTTATGCAAGCTTGCGCCACTTTGTCTTCATCCAGCACCTGTGGAAGTTTTGTTGGATATACATCCACTCTTTTCGTAGTATAAAAATATTAGCCTTAAGCAAACATTATATTTAAATGTGACTCTTATAAACTGGTTCATTAAAAACATAGATTTTGTCACAGATTTACATTTTATAAGATGTATTATACAACAAATATATAAAGTAATACTTTCTATACAATAGAAAGAGCTGTTCTTCCTACCGAGGCAAATGTCATTTCTTAGTCAATTTAAGAAAATTAAACAACTAAAAATTGATTAAATATGTCCATCTAAATATATCCATCCATCTCTATTAAATAAAACCATCTAATCATATCTAGTGTTATGATTACAGCCCTTGACACAAATATAAGACCTAAATCAAGTGAATCGTGATTGTAATGCTGCTATTGTAACACTTCAATGATCAAATATAGATGTACTTGAACTTCATTCACTTTCAGACTGATTAACTAAAATGTCTAAAGATCTGTGACCAATGATAACTAAATATACTGTGATTATAGCCCAAAAAAAAAGCATTCAAAAGCCCTTTATAACTTAGTTTTTCTACTTTCTACTTGATTTGTTAGTAGGCTTAACCATGAATTTACTGCATTATTGCACATATTAATAGTTTGTCCTATAGTTTGGAATGCTGGGACATTAACATATTTCTGTAACATTACAACAATGGACTACTATTTACAGATTTCAAAATCCTGATTGGAAAAAGACTGCAAGACTTTGTAATTGGGGAAATGCTACCAGAACCCATTGATTAAACCCCGAGTAGCCTTGGGTGTCATTTCAGAGATGATAAAGTTATAAAACTTTGATCAAAACAAATTATAAATTGTGCATTTTTTTTGTTTGCTTGTTTGTTTTTTGAATAATGCGATATATAAAACCAGGAATGTGTATTAAGAAAGTAAATATGTTGAACTTCACGTCACTTCAAGTCGACTTCAAAAAGTCACAACAAAACCAAAACCCAGTACTGCATCTAACTTTGACCAATCTTCTACTTAATGTCAAAACTCATACCTAGTGAATCTCCAAGCCTTCATCAAAGGTAAATATAAAAATAAAACCTCCACACTTGGTTCCTACAGATTGCGATTTCATCCCGCCGCCTTGTTTCTCTCTCCTGATTAGTGGAGGTCTCAGTCTGTCACTTCGCTGTAGTAGTATTTCTGGGCCGTTTCGCTGAGAGTCCACCCTCCCGCGCGAAATTCAAGGATCTCGAGCAGGAGCAGGCGGCCCATGGAGCTCAGGTCCTCCTGCAGTAGAAATCCATCCCTCAGGAGATTGAACAGCTCATCCATGAGATGCATGTTCATCTTCTCCAGCTGATCTCCAATACGATGCAACTGTAACACCAGACAGTCCACCTGAGAGAGAGAGAGAGAGAGATGGTTAATGATTTTGACCCTTCAAACCATTTTCTGATAAAACTGAAAATTCACTTTTTCCATTTTTTATGCATTACTAATTTATTTACTCAATTAGTCTATCAATTTCAGTCAACCAATAGTAATGTTCAGGATTCACCTCCTCCTCGTTCTTCAGGGCATCAGATTTGGCCAGTCTGAACAAACAGTCATAGACGGGGTGCACCAGGGCCATCATGGGCATGTTGTTCACCTGCAGCCATCAGAAAAAAATTAAAAATTAGTAAGCACTTCAAATAAATTTGCATATGCATTTCTTTTTCTTTTTTTTTTAACCATTATAGTTACCATGATTGTGAAATGAATAGTTCACCCAAATTCACTCACCCTCAGGCCATCCAAGATATAGATGAGACTGTTTCTTCAGCAGAACAGATTAGGAGAAATTTAAATCGCTTGATCATCAATGGATCCTTTGCAGTGAATGGGTGCCGTCAGAATAACAGTCCAAACAGCTGATAAAAACATCACAGCAATCCACACCACTCCAGTCCATCAGTTAACATCTTGTGAAGCCAAAAGCTGTATGCTTATAAGAAAAAAATAATCATAAAGACATTAACTTTACATCATTGCTTCCGGCCAAAATACAAATCCATAATCTATAATAGGGCTTCCTCCAGTAAAAAAGTCCATCTCCTGTTGTCTTCTCACGTCAAAATCCACCAAAATATTTGTTTAGAACTGTATTTCTTGTAAACGTGCTTGATCTGTGCATATTGATATGGATTATGGACTTGTATTTTAGCTGGAAACAACAGTTTCATGTTAAAAATGTGTTGATGGCTTTGTTTCTTACAAACATACAGCTGTTCACTTCACAACACATTAACTGATGGACTGGAGTGGTGTGGATTACTTGTGGATTATTGTGATGTTTTTTTATCAGCTGTTTGGACTCTCATTTTGACGGCACCCATTCACTGCAGAGGATCCATTGGCGAGCAAGTGACGTAATGCTAAATCTCTCTAAATCTGTTCTGATGAAGAAACAAACTCCTCTACATCATGGATAGCCTAAATGTGAGTGAATTTTCAGCAAATTTTCATTTTTGGGTGAACTATTCCTTTAAGCATTAAAACAGAAGGCAACTATTCACCTTGAGGTAGTCAAAGATGTTGCAGATGAAGGACACAAGGCAAACCCACTCCTGAGTGGATCTCTTCCGTGTCTCCTCTCTGGCTTTAAACTCCTGCTGCAGTCGGTTCAGAAGGTTACGCCGAAACACATTCCCATTGGTCTGTTTGGCCTCTGCCTGAATCAAGTGAGTCAATCGGTTACAACTCAGTCCTAACAAACTACAAGACAAATGTGAGAATTTTTATACATTGAAGAGGATGCAACATGCAAACTGATAAGCATTCTCTATTAAAACTTGCATGTGGTGAACTTGTTTACCTGGACAATTGTGTAACAGATGCGTCCGGCCTCCCTGCTGAAGATCTGGTCCTTCAGAGACTGGTCCACTATTACACTGGAAACTTTCTCCAGATCAACTGAGCCTGGGTCTGACGAGAAGAAAAAAAAAATTGTGAGCTTAACAGTAAAATGTGTCATGTAAAACTGCTACAGATTCAAGATAATGACCTTTCAAGGCAGTTTTGAGGAGCTTTTGTGTCTCCAAATCAAACAACTGGATCTTGTACTCTTCTTTAGATGAGGTCTCCATTCTGTTTAGGATGGTAAGACAGGGAATCAATCATTCAATCAATCAATCAATAACCAACCTTCAGGCACATGAGATCAGTTTTACTGTGAAAGCAACGGCAAAAATGAGAAACAACGTACATTTTGTCTGAAATGGCAATAAGCGAGACCAAATGAAGTTGAACTACAAGAAAGAGTCCTGGTACAGACAAATACTGGCAACATTTTTATTATTATTATTATTTAGTCATTTAGCAGACACTTTTATCCAAAGCGACTTACAAATGAGGACAACAGAAGCAATCAATTGTAGTATTAAAATAACTAAAAACAGATCCAAAACTAAAAGCTAAAACTTTATAAATACTACCTATACACATTTTAAAAATAAAGAAATTAAATAATAATGACAAATGCATACAACAAAATTTCAAAACTTAACATTTAAATGAAAAAAGCAAAACAAAAAAATAAAGCTATAAACAATTCAAAATATTAAAGAACAAAAGGTATGAGTATAATAATGATTCTAACATAAGCCAAACACCAAAAAAACAACTATATATATATATATATATATATATATATATATATATAGTTGTGTGTATATATACACACACATACATTATATATATATATATATATAAATATATATATATATATATATATGTGTGTGTGTGTGTGTGTGTGTACAACCACACACACACATATATATCATTTTTCATTTCGTTTGTTGAAGTACAAAAAATAACTCAAATTAAATAAAACTAAAAGGTATTAAAAGACCTATACAGACATAATAAATTAAGACATAATTTAACTCAAATTAAAATAAATAAATGCAAATCAAACGACAGAAGTTTATCAGTAATCCTTAAAAATAACACTGCCAAACACACATGCTAAAAAACCACAGCTTACTTACACATAGTAAATGGTTATAAGAAACTGAAACAGAAGTGAAACAAGTAGTAGGAAAGAGGAGAAATAAAAAGCGATACATTTAATACCATAGTGACATAGTTACACATGTATTTGCTTTCATAGAAGTGGATATTGTTGAATGACTAATATTAAATATTTTTTATAAATATACCCGAGAACTAACTCTCACGATCAGAAAGGCAAAAATACCCATGAAAATCAATCCCAGAGTCTTAATATTGACCATTTTATCCATCTGAGTTGCTCTCATTAACTTCTAGAACATCAATGGCAATGCAACTCTGACCCATAACATTACTGCCATATTGTCACTGTGCTCTAGTGAAAGAGATGATGTGTGAAATATGTGCTGTCATCAGTCTGACTTTCAAAGGGAATCAGAGCAGCTCGTGTGGGGATAAACGGATTACGCCAGCCGGCCAAACACCATCGGTTTGACACTTTCAACAAACACACAACAACTTCACGATAAACAACTAAAAACTGCTTTTTATTATTGATCAAAAACACCGATAGCAACTGTAACATCACAGTCGACTGTAGGCCTAATCTTTACTTTCCCATGCGCCGTCCAAGCCAAAAGTGAAAATACACAAACGCGAAGAAGAAATAATCTAGTATTTTGGTCAGTTGTGACCACTCTTAACTACTCAAAGCTCAATAAGACAAATACAATTTCATTTAAACACAGCAGTAAACTCAAATACACACTTTCACGGCAATATCATGATTGAAACTGTTTGAAATATAGGTAAACAACAATACAGAAGCACACCTATCCGTTTATATCGCAGCTTGATACGCTAGAAGCGGATTGCAAACAGACAACAACACTATGAAATGCATATAAAATGTTTTTATACTACTAAAAATATGAGAGGCGTAGTACTGCATGCTCATAAGTACAAAAACTTACTTTAAAAACCGGAAAAGTAAACAGGCAAATGTTTTTCACATATCTAATCTTCGTTCTTTACTGCGGTCTCCTGTAAACTGATCTGTCAAACCAACACTAGCCGCCTTGTCTCATGAATATTAATTACGTAATGTGACGTTGTCTCGGTTTACTTAACTGATTGGCTTAAGAGCGCTGGTTCTATTTTGAATATTTATTGTTGTGAAGCAACTTTTGTATGACCAAATTAATATTTATAAGCAAAGCGTCTCTCTCCAGTACGTGTCCACTGCAAAGAAAAACTAAAAAGTTGAAAACCTGCAGGCCTGCCGCTTGGGGGCAGCCATAACCAGTTCATAAGAATAACAGACATGCATAAAAATATATATATTTTTTAACAATCTATTTGAAACCTTAGCTGTTTAGAATAGCAGGTTATGTCCGATTATTTGCACCCATGAGAAATAGACAAGCGAGAAAGAAATACTAGCTTGCCTGATATTGTAAAAAAAAAAAAATCCCCATGGTGTTTAGATTATTGAATTCACAGAATTATTTATTTTCCTTTTTTATTTTAATACACATAGGTTATTATAAAGAACACAACCCTGTGATTTAGTAATCCAGCTTTTGTGTTCCTAAAGCAGATGTTTTGCTATTTATGTGATCAGTCAAACCACAGATAAAGATATAGGAATGAAAATGATCTCTACCCACTCGCCTTAGATTAAGCAAAACACAATATAGGCTAATTATCATCATGACATGAGTGCATTGATTTCTAGATACATTTTATAATGTCAGTAAATTATTCAGAAAGCACAAGTATAGGCTACTTTGCTTGGCATGGTTCATCTGAACAACAATAACAACTGCAACCCAAGACAAAAAGCAAAACGAGTCGGGTCAGGTCTTACACATATTTAATATCTTACACAAATTAATCAGAAAAATGAGGCAGAATATCATTAATCGGGTCATATATACATTAACACCATCTCAGAAGTCAATGTGCATCAACAAACATCTCACAGAGAATGAAAATGTAGATTAGGACATGTTTCATAGAAAAAACAACAACAGAAGGCTATATTATTATTATACATTCAACTCTGGATATACTTTGGACCTTACGCTAGTCTAGACAGGAACATACACTCAACCCTTAAGAGTCTCAATACAATTATGATGAAATTCAACATTCCTTAATACGCCTTTTGGTACTACAGAAAAAAATAATGCTGATTGCTTTAGTAAATACTGTTGTAAGTGCCCCAAGCACTTTTAAAGAAAAGTCGGCAAAGACAAAAGAACAAAGACAAGAAAGCTATGTACATATATTAAAGATTCCTGAGTATCATTGATTCTCGTTTATGTATAAATAATAGGCTATTTATAAAATATTTAAATACATACAATATATACAACTTTCAGAGTGCATAAAAAATAATTTTTGAGTCACTTCAAGTTGAGTCACTTCAAAGTAGAATCTCTATGTTGCCATCTTTTAATTACACTAATTCCAACTCAGCGTTGTTTGGCAACCACAAACAACATACCACAGTATCAATGGCACAGCATCGCAGGTATAAAAATAATCCAGCCCTAACCATTACAATGTGCAACAGTCTCTGCTGCTAATATTTATGCACACAAAAACAAAGCCTTGTTTATCAGTCTTGCCATCATAAATCTTTCCCAGTGAGAAAAGTTCAGTCAGATCTTTTATTTTTAGATATTTAGTTCAGTTCACTTTACTGTTAGCAGATCTCCTCTTCTTGATGCTCCTCACTGTAGTCAGCTACTTTTCTCAAAGTTTCCATTTCATGGGACTTTCCAGTCATCTGGTTCATATCTATACTGGTATTCTTTATACCAGGAGTCCCATTATAATCTTCTGACATCTGCAATGAGAAGAAAAATGTATTTTAAACATTATCTATGTGACATCATTCTACTGTTTTACTTTGTCCAATGTCAGTGTATTTAAAATGATTATATAACTAAATTCATATGTAATCATAAAAACTCACCTGAGAAGTTTCCCGAGACTCTGTTTTGACAGATTTCCCTGAGATGTGAGAGAGGAAAAGATGTGAAGATGAGTTACAATTGATCAGCCTCAGTTAATGCATAGATGCGGCAAAGACAGCATGATGGATGATTCACAAATAGTGATACAATACATTTCAGGTCATACTCACAAGATGCACCAATGGATAAAATCAGCAGTACTACAGTGAAGAGCCACTCAGATGGAAAGACAACGACTCTCAAATCTCCCAGCAGGCGTACACCATGAACTGTGGAAGGAAATTCATTTTAAACAAACAGTATGTTTTGATCCTACATGACCTTAGGATTTTCATTAAAATGTGTTCACTCACCTGCTTTCATTATCAGTTCTGTCATCAGTGCAGCCGAGTTTATCAAAACAAGGCCAGCTGATCCACACAGGAACAAAATTTTCTTTTTTCTGAGCTCTGTAGGGCAGCGTTAAACATTTTTGTTAATCAGAATCAGAATAAAAGTAGTTGTACTGGTTTACGTTAAACTTTGTTTTTATTATTTATTGTCTCTGACTGGCTGCAGTTTAGTATTCCCTGGCAGAATCACGACACTCATCCAGACATTAAACTTTGCGGATGAGAATAAAATAGGAGGACTGAAAAACAACACAGCACAAGAACGACAAGAAAGACAAGAAGAACAAGAAGGAAGCTGATCGGTACTTTACTCTGATAATGGACTGGGACGTCAGAAAATGCAAGCACCCACAAGGCTTGAACAAATCCCGCCACACAGACAGGTCCTGCATCAACTGTGAATTAAAAGTCTTTTTCAAAAAGCAGCAAAGTCTTATTTATTAGAAAGAGGACTACGAATTATTTTACATTCAACATACCAATGTTTAAATGTTTTATAATTTAAAAAAATGGTTTTAACATTTTAATATCTTTAAATATTAGAAATATATTCATACCTATTTCATTTCTCAAGAGCATAATGTAAAAATACACCATTACTCCACTCATCACAATCATCAATGCCCATAATAATTTGTATAGAGAACATAGACCTGAAAGGAAGGAAGAAACAGTGAAAACATGCTCAAGAATAAAAATATTTACTGAGTAAAACAAAACAAAACAAATTTAAAAAACTGTGATTTGTGAAACAGCTGATGTAGATGGAAACTCATTTTCCATTGAGGACCACCACTTGTGAAACACAAGTCATTTTTGACTTTTTATTGATGGTACGGAGAGCTCTGACACTTTTAGGTGTATATTCAACATTATTTGAAAAAAAAAGTACAATAAATGTGATATGCATATATTTAATCTTTTATTGTATACTGATTAATTTCTGCAGTCAAAGAGCAAAATAAAATTTCTCATACTTACAGCCCTGAAGTGCACCACTTTTATTCAAAAAGAAATAAGGCAACCAATGAAGAACAGGAATAGCCGTGATGATGAACACTTAAAAAAGAAAGGGGCAGTTAGAGTAAAGAACTAAACTGTCACAATAACTGCATGACTGCTTCTTCTTACATTTTTATTCATGGTGAAGTATGTGTAAGAAACAGACAAAGCTGAACATTACTCAAGCATATTAATCAGTTAATTCTCAATCAGTCTCTGCTCAAGTCTAAAATGCTCTTGCTTACCTTTATCGAAGGCAAAACCAGTGTAGAGCAGAAGGGCAAGCTCTAATGAAGGCAGCCATGAAAAGCTACAAGTAGCCACAAACGGTTGAACTTTATTGTACATCCTTTTGCATAACTCTCCAGAGCATGACAGCAACTTCTTTTCAGCCGGTTCTATTAAAATAACAAAATTATAAAAACAAATATATTAATGTATCATTCAGTATATCAACAAATAACAATAAACCTAAAACAAATATCCTTCACATTTACCGCATATCTCCAATAAGAAAATGTCCTACAGCAGTGGTTCTCAACTCCAGTCCTGGGGACCCACTGCTCTGCATATTTTACATGTCTCTCTTATCTGACACACTCGGTTCGGTTCATGAAACTCTCTTCTAAAGAGCTGATGATATGACATGTATACATGTGTGTTAAATAAGGGAGACATGCAAAATGTGCAGAGCAAGGGGTCCCCAGGACTGGAGTAGAGAACCACTGTCCTAAAGAATCATTCTTCGAATGCCAGTTCTGAATAAACATTAAATAATCTTCTAAGGACATCAATCATCAAGAACAATGCTGTGAATTCACTTTTTTTGGTCAGAAGTGGTTATGTAAATTATGGTCAAATTAATTTTAAACATTTTAAAATGATGAAATATGCAAATGGTACTAGAGTGTACTGAGATGAATTCATTTAAAATTGAAGTTTCCTCTATAAAAATGCTGTTTGAAAAACAGTTAATGTTGTGTGTTCGACAGTGCATTACAAAAAGATGAGGATAATTGATAATAGGCTACTCCATAATGAATTATCACTCACGTATAATGAAGAGGAGACACACCAAGACAAGCAAACCAAAGGTGACTGCTCTGAAGACTGTGCTGATGTTTTCAAAATGTTCCGCTAAAAGTACTGACACAGATACATGTATGTATGTATATTTAAATCAATATTCATTTAAACACATAACAATTGGATGATGAACAATAACCAATAACAAATACACTACAGTATACAACAGATAGACACACAACACTCTTGGAAGAAAATTAGAGGTCATTTGAAAAACAATACAGCAACAAATAAAGTGTATACTACAAATAAAATGTTTAGTATATTACTATGGTATATTTTACTACTCTATGTTTTTTTTAACTTAATCATTGTACACTGTAAAACATCTCACCTCATTTTATTTTGTTTCTTTTTCTGAATGGATTTTTTTTTTTTTATCAATTCAATTACATTGGATAAATCAAAAACTAAGGATACATTTAGTTTACTAGATTATTTACAGTGTGGATTTACCTGAATACATCACTACCATAAATGCTGCATGATCAGCATGTGCAGTCATAATATACTTCAGCATTTTATCTGAAAAAAAAAAAGTTGTAAAATCATGTACAGCACTAAAAAAAAAGTAATAAAACAAATAATAATAATAATTTTTGTCTAACATTTTTAGCTTGTATAGATATGACAAATCTTGGTAGACACAGATATTATGTAATGTCTTATTAGCAGAGTGTCACACAGAATTTTATTTAAAAAACCAACCTGGAAAATCTGTGGCTATTGGTTTAACCCAAAACAATCTCAGAGGCCCCAGAATATAGAGCATACAGCAAGAGATAGTCTCATGCAAAGAACCTGAAACATATTATTTGGATGATGAACAATAACTCATAAATGTACAAATATAATTGGTATAACCATTCTAAATCAATAGAAATCCAGAGACACATTTTAGGACAGAACTGAATTAAGTTGTAAAGTTTATGTTGGATTTACTGTAATAGATCTCAGATAAAATAGTTCTGATGAAATACCTTCAATAACACGCCAGATGACTGAAGCCAACAGCATAGTAAAAAACGGGCAAAGGAAAAGACAAACTTGAAGACCCAGCCTTGTGTCTACAGTGGGGATACATAACAACTCCAGTTAGAATTTGACATTATTTATAATAATAATAATTATATATATATATATATTGCTGATTTTGTAAGTTTGCCCACTTAAAAAAGAAGGGTTTATCATTTTTATGGTAGGTTTATTTTAACTTATTTGAGAATATCAAACAAAAAATCTCTTAAAAAAGCAGCATACAAATGTAAAAAAAAAAAAAAAAACGTTTACATTTTAGTAAGTCAAATAAGTATTTGATCCCCTACCAATCAGCAGGAATTTTGGCTCCCACAGATTGGATATGTGCACATGTGGAACACAGATTAGTCCTGTCACTTTAAGAAGATACTCCTAATTTCAGCTCGTTGTGTGTATAAAAGACACCTGCCCATAGAATCTGTATCTTTCATTCCAACCTCTCCACTACCAAGGGCAAGACCAAAGAGCTGTCAAACATCAGCCTTGAAACCTTAATGACTTGGAGAGGATCTGCAAAGAGGAGTGGGACAAAATCCCTCCTGTGCTGTGTGCAAACCTGGTGGCCAACTACAAGAAACGTCTGACCTCTGTGATTGCCAACAAGGGTATCTGCATCAAGTACTAATTCATGTTTTGCTTGGGGATCAAATACTTATTTGACTTACTAAAATGTAAATCTTTTTTTTTAAACTTTTTGTATGCTGCTTTTTAGTTGATTTTTTTTGTTTGTTTGTTTGATATTCTGTCTCTATCAGTTAAAATAAACCTACCATAAAAATGATAAACCCTTCTTCTTTTTTTTTTTAAGTGGCCAAACTTACAAAATCAGCAGGGGATACATATGTGAGTGTATGTGTATATATGTGTGTGTGTGTGTGTGTATATATATATATATATATATATATATATATATATATATACATAATATATATATTATAATAATATTTTACCTTGATTTTCTGATTTGGAGTAAGTAATCCAGCAGAAAAGAAATGCGAATCCACAGGCAATAATGCAGAGAATCAACACAAATATGTGTAACCCAGAGAAACCTGTAAAACAAACGTCAGACACACAATAGCATAAGGTGACACTAAACGGCTAAATGGAACTCAGGCACTGAATTTGCATTTTTTGCTGCCGTAACACTCTAGAAAACAAGGTATGATTAAGGTTCTACATAGAATGTTTTCTACTCAACTCAAAAGGGTTGCCAATAAAGATGGTACAGAAATAAAACAACAACCTCTCTGGCATAAAGAGGTCTAGATCAGTGGTTCTCAGAGATTTTATTCTTTGTTCAGAACACAGGTTTACAATGGGCTTTTTGTGCATTTATAATTTATTTATCATTTTGTGCCTGTTCATTTAACATAAACAAAATCCATTACCACATTTGGAACCCTTGAGAGTTTCTATATACATTAGGCTACAAAGTAGCTTTCAAGTTTATTTGAGTTGCCCTTTCTAAATTATTCTATATGGAACACTTTAGTGGTTCCTGTGATATGAACTTTGTGATTGATCATTTTACAATTATGAATAAACATTTCTTCAAAGAGTATAAAATTGCTAAAGGCACAGGACTGTCTGGTTCACGTTGTTTCCTCATATGTATATATCATATATAAAAAATCTTGAATCTTATCTGTTACTCACCCAGTTGCACCAGTTCTGCAGTTGTGTTAACTGAAAGTCCTCCAGCAAACACTTGACAGATGTAAACTCCTTTATCCTCAGTTCTGACTCTCTTCAGTCTGAGAGAGAAGTTTCCTTTGGGGATTTCAGCAGTGAAGAACTCAACTCTGTCTCTGTATCGCTCATCTGATGAATCTGATAAAGTCTGATTGTTTTGGTAGAGCAGAACCACAATGTCTTCATCTTCATCTGTTTTCTTCCATGAAACCTCTTCAATGTGTTCAGGTCTGATGTGAGAGTCTACAGAGCAGTTCAGAGTGACGTCCTCACCACCATAAGCAGATACAGACTGATCTGATCCTGATATTATCAAATACTCTAAAAGAAAGAACCATTCAAATATTACAGAATGAAATATAGCCTAGTTTTGTTTTAAATTCTGATGCTAGACTGAAATGATTCACACTCACCAACAGATTTTATTTCAACTAAAATTTTGTCAGAATCTTGTTGACTGTAAACCTTGCATCTGTAAAGCCCTCTGTCTTCAGCTCTCAAATTTTCCAGTAGGAGAGAGAAGTTTCCATGTTGAATCTGATCAGTAAAGAAATGAGCTCTACCATGATAATCTTTGTGCTGGGCCTCTGGTCGACTCTCACCATCTTGATACAGATGAACCAGAGCCTCTGAGTCTGCTTTACTCCACACAACCTTCACTTTCTCTGCTACTAAAGGCGTCTCAACATAACACAGCAAAATGACTGAACCTCCCAGAGGTACAACCAGAGGACCTGAGGGACCTCGAACAATAAACCCCAGGGTGTCTGTATGTTTGAGAGAAAGAAAAATATAATTATTGTTATAAAATTACAACACACCTAAACATAATGAAAAAAAAATACATTACTTGTGTTAACAATAATTAGAAATACTATGCCCCTCATCGGACGTCTTAAGATCGAGTAAGTCACTTGCAACAAAAACAAAGTCACGCGCTACCGCAAACCGAAAATATAACGCAGGGCATTTAAACATTAAACGTTTTTTGTTCTCTAAATGAAGAAAGGTTAATAAAGACAAATGATTACCATGGAAAAAAACATTTTGTTTTAAAAATGCTATATAACTTTAAAGACTAAAGAGAGTGAAGAAAATGTCTTTTTAACACCCTGAAGCAGTAAATATAAACAAATAAGACATACCGTCAGATATCACGAAGACGAACATCAAAACACAGTTAAGAAAATGCATCTTAAAATATATTCTGACGAAACTCTCATTATTTCTGTTGTAAATGATAAAGAAACGACCAACTTCGATTCAAGTTATTTTGCTTTCTTTTTTGTGTTTCTGCGAGTGCTAGAATGGTTTTCCCCTGATGCAACCAGGAAGTTGTAAAAAAAAAAAAAACAATGTAAGAAAACAATGTGGCGTGATAATGAGGAAGTATGGTGCTAGAGAAAGATCAGTGCAACGATTAAACATAACATTAAAAATCTCGCTAAAATTCATTTTAAATTGCCCAGTTATATTTACATTTTTATTACATTTTTATTTTTAAAACAGTTACCATAAAATAAATATAGAGTTATTTATATTGTACGTATATGTGATGTCATTATACTGATAAAATCATTACAAACAGTAACTTGTAATATCAACTTTTGATTGATTTAAATTTTAGTCATCTAAAAAAAAGTGTTCTTAAAGTGCCATCTAGTGGTTAATAGAGGAGTTAGTGGATCTCACCTGAAAGTGGATCTTACCTGAAATAATATGCATAAAATAAATGTTCCACTACAGTATTTAACATGCAGTCTATTAAATAAGTGACATTTAATCATATTAAGAAAAAGTGAGCCAATAACTAATGACTTCAGACAATTCAAACAGGCTACAACAAGAGATTCTGTGTTTAAATATGAGATAAGCACTTTAACTTAAGTATTTTATTAGAGGCAAACAAGGGAGATGGTCCTCACTGCAGAACATAAGATCCAGGGGGCGTGGTTGGATCTAGATCCAACTCCTCCCACCTTACATATACCTAAACCTACCCGTCTCCACCCCCTGATCCCTAAACCTACCCATCTCCACCCCCTAGATGTGGATCCAACCCCGCCCCCTGGATCTTTGTTCTGCAGTGAGGGGCTACTGAAACAAAGGGACTCTCTCAAATAGTTTATCAAAGTTTGATGAGTATTTTGTAGGGCTTTCTTTTCAGTCGTTGTGCATTTTAGTTACAGTACTGCGCATCATATTCTTATCAGCAGAAGTAAAATAATAACCGAGGTGTGAGCTTGATGACTTGTATCACACACTTACTGTCACAAACACACACACAGAGAAGAAGAAGAAAAAAAGGTTTTCTGAGGTGGAATTGAATTCATTTAACCAACATTAGCAGCAGCCAGAGTCCAGAGTTTGGAATGATTTAATGACAAAAGCAGTGCATTATCCAATGGGAACTTGACATAATGCCATAAAAAAAAAAAAACCTGATAAGCTCAGAATGGATCTAATGAGGCTGTTTATGCTTGTGTCAACAACAGGCCAAAACCTGCCTGTTGTCACACTGGAGTAGCAGAGATAGACAAGAATTGTGTGTGTCTCTGTGTGTGATCCTGGTACTCATTACATTATGCCCCCACAAAGATAATAATACCAGTAAATTTTGGGCTTGTGGGGACATTTACCTTTTTGGTCCTTATGAGGAAAACAGCTTATAAATCCTATACAGTATGAAGTTTTTCGAAAATCTAAAATAACAGAAAGTTTTGTGTGAGTGTTAGTGTAAGGGAATAGAAAATACAAAAGCTGAGGAGGAGAAATAGGAGACAGATTCAGAACTGGACAGAGCTTCTGCCTTTTCATGTCCCGTATATCCTCATTTGGCACTTAACTGATCTTTACCGTGGTACACTTGCGCTGTACTACTGAATAATGGAGAATAAATGCTGTTTGGACTATTGTAATGATTTACTGAAATCTGAAAACACTTTTCAAATAGCTATTTTATATAATGATGACTTTTATTTAAATTCAGCAATATAACATACAAAACAAGTTGTTTGAAATAGTATTTATTGGCTGATGTTTATGTCCAAAGTGACTTCCATTGCATTTATTGTGTACATTTTTGACAGTTCATGCATCAAACACTGTTGATCTAGAAATTACCGCTTTTATACTATTGCCTTTATTACTTTAGGAAAAACAACTGGAAAATGGAGCTATGGGTCCCTCAGTTGACTATCAACATTATTTCAATAAAACAATCACATGATCTTTTAAGAAGGCAGCATCATTTTTGTGGGGTAAACTGCATGTACCATATAGAAAATCTTGTTTATTTGCAAATTGTAAACTATATGCCAGAAAGTTTTGTGAACATTCACTATTAACAAGCAAGATTTAACTGCCTGACTGTTTACATCATTGCAAAATGAGCCATCAGGATGATGTTGGTATGACAGATATATGGATCCTCTGTCTGTTTGACCTTTTTCAAAGCCTCAAGCTGGGTAGGAAGGAAATGACCTCCATTCCCTGTTCCTCCTCTTCCTGTATCTGTTTCCCTTCTTCTGCCCAGATCATCCTGCACTTTATTTTACCATCTTTAAGATGCCCTTTCTCCATTGATCTGTGGAAACTCTACAGATGTGTTGTCAGGGAAACATCTCAGTCACTTCAGTCACCAGCACCCACGATCACCAGATCCCAAATACCTGATTATTAATTCCCCGCACCTGCTGCACTCATCAAGCTCCCCTTTATCAAGGCTCACTCCACACACGCTCCTCGTTCGGTCTACCGTTCACTAACCCGAACAGTACCTGACTCTCTGATGTTACAAACCTCTCTCTCTGTGTCTGTGTGTGTGTGTGTGTGTGTGTGTCTGTGCACAGGGGCATAGCCATCATTTCAGAAGTGAGGGGGACAGAAATGTAATATATACAGGTCCTTCTCAAAAAATTAGCATATTGTGATAAAGTTCATTATTTTCTGTAATGTACTGATAAACATTAGACTTTCATATATTTTAGATTCATTACATACAACTGAAGTAGTTCAAGCCTTTTATTGGTTTTAATATTGATGATTTTGGCATACAGCTCATGAAAACCCAAAATTCCTATCTCAAAAAAATTAGCATATTTCATCCGACCAATAAAAGAAAAGTGTTTTTAATACAAAAAAAAAAAAAAAAAAAAAAAAAAAAAAAAAAAAAAAAAAAAAAAAAAAGTCAACCTTCAAATAATTATGTTCAGTTATGCACTCAATACTTGGCCGGGAATCCTTTTGCAGAAATGACTGCTTCAATGCGGCGTGGCAGGGAGGTGATGAGCCTGTGGCACTGCTGAGGCGTTACTGAAGCCCAGTTTGCTTTGATAGCAGCCTTCAGCTAGTCTGTATTGTTTGGTCGGATGTTACTTATCTTCCTCTCGACAATACCCCATAGATTCTCTATGGGGTTCAGGTCAGGCGAGTTGGCTGGCCAATCAAGCACAGTAATATCATGGTCAGCAAACCACTTAGAAGTAGTTTTGGCACTGTGGGCAGGTGCTAAGTCCTGCTGCAAAATGAAATCAGCATCTCCAAAAAGCTCGTCAGCAGAAGGAAGCATGAAGTACTCCAAAATCTCCTGGCAGATGGCTGCATTGACTTTGGACTTGATAAACACAGTGGACCACCACCAGCAGCTGACATGGCAACCCAGACCATCACTGACTGTTGGTACTTGACACTGGACTTAAGGCATTTTGGCATTTCCCCAGTCTTCCTCCAGACACTGGCACCTTGATTTCCGAATGACATGCAAAATTTGCTTTCATCCGAAACTACTTTGGACCACTGAGCAACAGTCCAGTGCTGCTTCTCTGTAGCCCAGGTCAGGCGCTTCTGCCGCTGTTTCTGGTTCAAAAGTGGCTTGACCTGGGGAATGCGGCACCTGTAGCCCATTTCCTGCACACGCCTGTACACGGTGGCTCTGGGCGTTTCTACCCAGACTCAGTCCACTGCTTCCGCAGGTCCCCCAAGGTCTGGAATCGGTCCTTCTCCACAATCTTCCTCAGGTCCGTCACCTTCGTTGTGCAGCGTCTGCCACACTTTTTCCTTCCCACAGACTTCCCACTGAGGTGCCTTGATACAGCACTCTGGGAACAGCCTATCTGCTCACGAGAAATTTCTTTCTGTGTCTTACCCTCTTGCTTGAGGGTGTCAACGATGGCCTTCTGGACAGCAGTCAGGTCGGCAGTCTTACCCATGATTGCGGTTTTGAGTAATGAACCAGGCTGGGAGTTTTTAAAAGCCTCAGGAATCTTTTGCAGGTGTTTAGAGTTAATTAGTTGATTCAGATGATTAGGTTAATAGCTCGTTTAGAGAACCTTTTCATGATATGCTAATTTTTTGAGATAGGAATTTTGGGTTTTCATGAGCTGTATGCCAAAATCATATATCATATAATCAATATTAAAACAATAAAAGGCTTGAACTACTTCAGTTGTGTGTAATGAATCTAAAATGCTAATTTTTTGAGAAGGACCTGTATATATATATATATATATATATGTTTTTTTTTTTTAAATAAGTCTCTTCTGCTCACCAAGCCTGCATTTATTTCATCCAACATACAGTTTTACTATGTACAACTGCTTTCTATTTGAATATATTGGAAAATGTAATTTATTTCTGTGATGCGCAGCTGAATTTTCAGCATCATTACTCCAGGCTTCAGAGTCACATGATCCTTCAGAAATCATTCTAATATTTCTATATCTTTTTTAATTATTATTATTATTTAAAACAGTTGAGTAATTTTTTTCAGGATCCTTTGACGAATAGAAATATCCAAAGATCAGCATTTATCTGAAATAAAAAGCTTTTGTAACATTATACACTATACCATTCAAAAGCAGTATTATTATTATTATATTTATTTTGGAAAAGAAATTATAGAAGTGAATAGTTTTATTTAGCAAGGATAGTTTAGATTGATCAAAAGTGATGATAAAGTCATTTATAATGTTACAAAAGATTTCAGATAAATGCGGTTCTTCTGAACTTTCTATTCATCAAAGAAACCTGAAAAATTCTACTCAGCTGTTTTCAACATCATAATAATAATAAATGTTTGTTTTTTTAGCAGCAAATCAGAATATTAGAATGATTTCTGTGTGACTGGAGTAATGATGCTAAAAATTCAGCTTTGAAATCACAATAAATTACATTTTAAAATATATTCAAATAGAAAAGTTATTTTAAATAGTGAAAATATTTCAAAATTTACTGTTTTGCTGTAGGCCTACTTTGGATCAAATAAATGCAGGCTTAGTGAGCAAAAGAGACTTCTTTAAAAAACATTAAAAATCTTAATGTTCAAAAACTTTTGACTGGTAGTGTATAGGCGACTTGAATTTTTCTCTTATTTCTAGCTTTTAATTGTCTTAGAAATCAGATACACTGGACAATAACCAATAATAATGATTAGTTTATATGCTACAAACACTTTTTTATCACATGAGGCAGAATAGTTTCTATACTGTAATGAATGCTATATCAATTATCACTGCATTGTTCATATACTAGAATTATTACCTGGAGATGACTTAAAAAAATAGACCACATATCGTGCAATAGCAATTCTAAACTCGTCGTTTTTTTCTGTGAAAACAACTGTTTTCATCCATTTCATATATTAGGAATAATCGCGCAACTTTCTGCTCGAGAGCGCCCTCCGGCTTCGAGTATGAATTTATTCTGCATATAATGAGCGTTTAGCGCTCCGTGATGTTCATCTCGCTTTATTCTGGGTCCGAATAAAAACATCAGGTCATGCAACAGACTATCCTGTCTCTTTGAATTTAAATCTATATTTATTCACACCGGCTCTTGAAAACCTTTATGCCAGCACACTTGCCCGAAAAAGTGCGGGGGACGAATTTATGTGATATTAAAAGTGGGGGGGACACGTCCCCCGCGTCCCCCGCGTAATCTACGCCCCTGTAGTGTGTGTGTGTGTGTGTGTGTGTGTGTGTCTGTGTCTGTGTCTGTGTGTGTGTGTGTGTGTGTCTGTGTCTGTGTGTGTGTGTGTGTGTGTGTGTGTGTGTGTACTTACCTTCCAGTTTCCCCACGTTGCTCCCGTTCGTCCTCGAACTCTCAGCTCTGGCTCACCTATAACGAAAGAGACCCTCAGACTTCAGCAAGACGTGCAAAGGACTGTCTACAGCATATCACCCACCTGCCATTTCTCTCTGCAATCACCATATCCCCTTCTGTTCAATAAACCTGCTTGTTATTGACTTACTGGGTTGTGTCTGGCCCGTTTCGTGACGTGTCTGACCTCTTTTTATAATAATCAAAACATACTCTATAGAGTATACTGGTCTATGGACATTTATAGAACTATCACAGAAGATAATGAAAGGAAAATGTTACTTTGATAATGCAGCTCTGATAAAAAGGGATAGTTCACCAAAAATAAAAAAATAAAAAAAGGACTCATGTTTTTCCAAGCTTGTATGACTTCTTTTTTTTTTCAAAACAAATAAAAAAAAAAAAATAAGTTATGCGAGAAGTTTCATTTTCGGGTGAACTTTGCCTTTAAGACTCCCAAGTGCCCACTGATTAGACACCACAGAAATACCAAAACGTTTTCATGATATGAAACTTCTTTTTCCTCCTTAATACAACTTTCTGCTTTTAGACTGAAGCTATCTACAATTGTCCCCAATGGAAGCCTATTTCAACATAAGAAAACAAAGCATGATTCCCATAATTATGAGAACAAATATCAAAATAATGACATAAGTGGAAATTATGACATACTAAGTAGACTACATTAGAATTATGACATCATAATTTGCAGCTCATAAATATGATTTAGTATGTCATAATTTTGACTTAGTATGTCATAATTTAATTTTTCCCCCATGATTTTGACTTTTTACAAGAAATAAATAATTATAAGATTTAAAAAAGAAACAAATATATATTTACGAGGAAAAAGCAGGAATTATGACAGTCAAAATTATGGCATCATGATATTATCAAAATTTTAAGTTTTTAATCTCATAATTATGTTTTTTTATGATATTATCAACTTCTTCATTCATCATTTTTTTTTGTCATAATTTCAAGTTTTTTTCTCTGAATTTTGACTTTTATTACATATGACATTTATGGTATAATTTCATCTTTTTATCTCATAATTTTGACTTTTATATCATAAATAAGATTTTTTTTATATCATAATTATGATTTACCAAAGCATTTTTTTTTATGTGGTGGAAATGTACATCCATACTTGTCAATATAAATTGGATAAAAAATGAAAATAAAAAAGCTGTGTGAGTGATTCTTATACAAACCAGATCATGGATATTTGCTAAATGTCTAAATATATACATCCTCAAACACATCCACTTTAGTCAATCAACATTTCTGACAGTCATCATTACACTGTAAAATGTTCTATGCCTCACAGATGTACTGTATCTTGCTTGTGGGCTTTGAGGTCGGCGTGTGACTTTTATTGCTAGCTACCTACCCTAACTACCACTTATGTAATTTGTGCACTTTCAGGTAAGTCACTGTGATAAGAAAGCTGCAAGGATCACTGATGTAACTGCTTTCACATCCGCACATGCAGAGACATCATGGGGTTCAAATTGAACGTCAGTGAGGAACATGCTCTTATAAAGCCTACACATTAGCTTGTTCGTTGCTGAAGAAACAGCTTTGAACTGGGGGAAAAAACAAAAAACAGACTGGGGCTCTATATTGTGAAACTGGAATGCAGGCATACACACCCTTGTCATTTCTTATACCAGTAAAATATGCCTTTAAAATGCTCAGACAATAGAGTTTTTCAGCTGTTTTACAGGCTGGGTTGTTCACCCTGCCAGTAAAGATTTACAATTGAGACATTTGACCCATTCAAAAAGGAGAAATCGGACAGAACCTCCGATTCTGAACCCTGCAAGAACTCAATGGGTTCCGTCAGTGTGAGAAACCAAAATGGTGCCTCATATCTTTCAATTTTTAGTAGGTACAAGAAGAATTTGCATTTTAGATGCCTATGACACTGGAAGTTTGTCTAAGGCACATGTACAGTAGTGTGTTTTCAAAGGCGTAGTAAAAAGACCATAAAATTTTACACTGCTACGATTTCGTTGCGCGACAGTTTTATGATCTGTCACCAGCTTCAGCGGGGAATGACACATTAATATACTTCAGTGTATCAATAAATTCACCATTAGGAGCTCGTGCAACGTGCAGATCCATGCACGACTATAAAGACTAAAAGGAAAACAGAAGTTGGTATGTGCCTGTGACGTATAAGTCCTCTGCTCTGGTCCTGTTGCGCGCGGACGACCAGCCAAACCCATAAACCGTGCGCGCTTGGAGAGAGCAGCACCTCTCCATCTGAACCGACCTCAAAGATTCAGCCGCTTCACAGAGGAAAACACTAAGTATATTTAGACATTTATTAGGTGCACAAATAGCCGCTTAAATCGTTGGCCAGATGTCGATGTTATAGTCATATAAAGTTAAGGTTTTCTCAGAAGAAAACAATGCGGATTACGTGCGCAAAGCAACATAACGCCTTAAAGTGAACTCTTTTAAACTGGAATCGGGGATGAAGGTGATGTGCTGGCTCTTGATGTTAGATCTTAGACAAAAAGACATTCAGTCTTCTAATCCTTATTGATCACAGAAACGGAGAAGAGTCTGGTCAATTAGTGGAAGCGCTTCTGAAACCCAGAGGACGATGCATTGCATTTGAGGTAGGGCTGTACAGCTACACACCGTAACTAAATAAGAGTGAAACATAGCTTACTTCTGCTTCATTCTATTACTTTGTAAGTGGAAATGGCCGTGTTATCGCGTTATAAACTTTAATTCCAACTCATTCCAATTTTGATTGGTGCTATGATCATCTTACTGCAAGTGACAGTAAATTTACACTTTGTTAAATATACATTAAATACACATTTTGTTAGTTTGCCCATAGAGACTGTGAAACGCATTGACTTTCTACAGCTGAATTATATTAACCATTAGGCTATATTAGATTCATATTTAAATAATTGCGTAAAGATGTTCTATGGAATTTCCATAGGTAATTTTATGGGCGAATGGTCTCGAACTACGCAGCCATCGAACTGTTGATTGACTGATTGATTGATTGATTGATTGATGTAGAGCACTATAATGAAGTAACAATGCTTGAATGCTGTGGTTAGCTACTCCCTCAGCGAACTGTCAAATGAGAATTCGCATCCTCAGTAATTCGTAAATTTTGTACTAGTTATTCAAACGTTTGAAATCTTATACGCTTATACATAGCGGTTCAGACACCCTTCACAAAGAGACCTGCGCTGCGCACCAGATGATTCACAAGCTGAGCAAGGGTTTGTGATTAAATAAACCGTCTAGCCACGGAAATAGATGATGGAAAATAAGTGTATGTGTCGGCACATCAACACGGCCTTTTGTTACGGTCACGCACTCGCTTAACGAGAGCTTTTGGCATAGAAGACAAGTTAAATATTCACCGGTGCGGTGGAAATGCGGACGGTTCATATGAATTAGTGTCCACTGGACTGTTTGTACTCATAACAGTGACATCGTTACCCTTTGTTTCGATTTATGGTTCAGCGCATTTCTGAGGCTGTGCCTTATTTGTGCAACACATTGTGTCGCTCTGCTCTGCACGCCTCATATCCAGCGTGAGTGCCACTTAAAGTCAAGGTCATGCGACACAACAGCTACATTCTTCATGCAATGACAATGCAATATGAATATGCTTATTTTTGAAACACACACACACACACACACACACACAAAGGAAATTAATTGGGGAAAAGCCTTTGACTTTTTTTTGTTTTGTTTTGTTTTAGTAAAGGTATTTGTCCAAAGTAATCAGAAATCAGCCACTACAATTTGTTTTATTTTTATTTTTTTATTTTTTTGGTGGGTATTTCAACTTTTTTTTTTTCCCGAATGTAATTTTTTTTTCTAATGTCTATGGCTTTGTTTTAATGTCTATACTTGTTTTAAATATCCAGTGCTGCCTTTCTAAAAGAAATGTTCCAGTTAGAACCAAATTGTGTTTTTCAACCTTATGCCATAGAAGAGCCTTTAAATTCCTTTTCTAGATCTTCAGAAAACCATTCATGCATTCAGAAACCAATATGCTGATCTGAAGAACCTATAATAAATAAACGTTTACCCCAAAGAACCATAGAGGGACCTTTATTGTTAGGACTCAAAAAGCTAGTTGAGTCTCCACCCTTATGCTTTTTAAATACAACTATTCTGAATTGGGAATGTATTTCCAGGTCTTATGTTTTTATGTCATATTTAACATTTTTCTGTGCATTAAGAAGAGCTGTACAAACAGAGCTCAATGCATTGTGTTTGAAGGAATTTTTCATATTGATTTTCCCATATTTTGAATTAAGCATTGCATTGTGTTAAAGGAATGTCCAATGAACTTATCACATAATGTCATTTTTCTATGGATTTTTATCCTACAGTGTGTGCGTAAGAGTCAAGCATGCAAGTTTAATTTCACAAATATCATGCTGCTGAGACAAATCATTTTGCATTCTCATTTTGTTCTTTTTAGCCCTTTGGTGACTCAAAAACCAGTGGTTTCTTGCCAAATCGGTGCCTGTCTCTAAATATGGCAACCCAGGGGTCCATGTGCAACACCTCAATATCAGACTACACAAACCAGTCCAATGAATTCACCAATATTTCCCTTCACCTGAATGGAAGCTTGATGGCCGAGGAGGACAGCACGAAGATCCTGGCCGTAATCTACCTCGTGGTGTTCGTCGTGGGTTTGACGGGCAACTCTCTGGCCATTTTCGTGGTCCTGCGCTACACCAAAATGAAGACCGTCACCAACATGTACATCTTGAACCTGGCAGTGGCCGACGAGCTGTACATCCTAGGACTTCCATTTCTCACCACCCACAACGTGCTTACCTACTGGCCATTTGGCAACTTCCTTTGTCGTATTCTGATGTGGGCAGACTCCATCAGTCAATTTACTAGCACATTCTGTCTGACAGTAATGAGCATTGATCGCTATATGGCTGTGGTACATCCTATCCGCAGCGCGAGGTGGAGGAGGCCCAGTGTTGCCAAGGTGATAAATAGCATGGTATGGGCACTGTCCTGTCTGCTGACGCTGCCAGTCATCATTTACTGTGACGTTCAGCCGGAGCTCAACACCTGCAACCTGAGCTGGCCTGAACCGCGTGACGTGTGGTCGGTCGCTTTCATCCTCTACACTGCCATACTAGGTTTCTTCTGCCCACTTCTGGTCATCTGCCTTTGCTACCTGCTCATTGTAATCAAGGTAAAGTCTGCCGGTGCACGAGCGGGGCTCTCCAAACGCCGCAAGTCTGAGAAGAAAGTGACGAGAATGGTGGTAATCATCGTGGTGGTGTTTGTCCTGTGCTGGCTGCCATTTTTCATACTCAACATCCTCAACCTAATCAGCACCCTCCCGGAGAACAGCCTCGTCACCGGCGTCTACTTTCTCACTGTCATCCTGACCTACGTCAACAGCTGCGCCAATCCGCTGCTCTACGGCTTTCTGTCTGACAACTTCAAGCGGAGCTTTCAGCAAGTGCTGTGCATCCACTGGGTCAACGGGGTCAGTGATGGTCACGCTGGTCGTGAGCACCTCAGCAGGAATCAACAGAATGAGGCCTTCTTCCCTCCAAGGAGGTTTGATTTCAACGACCATGTCCAGAGCTATCAAGTAAGGGCCTTTGATTATTACACACATCCTTAACAACATTTTTTAAACAATGGATAGGCATTCACATAGTATGAAGACCGAGGTCAATGTCAGTGTTATTATCATTAAAGGGATAGTTCACCCAAAAATGAAAATTCTGTCATCATTTACTCACCCTCAAGTAGTTCCAAACCTGTATGAATGTCTTTGTTCTGCTGAACACAAAGGAAGATATTCTGAAGAATGTGGGAAACAGAGCAGTTCTGGGGCACCATTAACTTCCATAGTATTTTTTTTCCTACTATGGAAGTCAATGGTGCCAAATGATGACAGAATTTTCATTTTTGGGTGAATTATCCCTTTAACTAAACCTGTAGTAAAAATATATATATTGTAAAATTATAATATATATTTACATTGAAGTATTACAATATATGGAAGCTTGTTTCCGCTACTGAATAAAAATACAAAAGTAGCCTAATTGCTACTGTTTATCTCACAATTCTGACTTTATAACTCAGATTTGTGAGATTTAAAATCTCAACATCTCAAAATTCTGACCTTTTCAGAATTATGAGATATATACTTGCAATTGTGAGGAATATAGTTGAAATTGCAACATACAAACTTGCAAACCAGAGATGTTTTCTCAGAATTGCGAGATATAAACTCACAATTGCGTGTTATTAAGTGAATTGTGACATAAACTCACAATTAGAAGAAAATAGTCTGTTTTTTCCCCTCAGAATTGGACTTCATAACTCGCAATTGTGAGTTTATATCTCACAATTCTGAGAAAACAAGTCAGAATCGCAAGATATAAACTCTATAAACTGTATTTCTCACAATTGCAAGTGTATATCCCATAATTCTGAGGTTTTGTGAGTTATAAAGAGAATTGTGTGAGTTTATATCACACAATTCTGAAAAAAATGTCAGAATTGTGAGATGCAAACTCACAAACTTGCAATTGTGAAATAAAAACTTGCAATTACTTTGTAGTAACAACAATGAATGCTCTAATAATTTTAGTTTAAAATTCAAATTTTCATATATTTACTCATCTACCTATGAATTTGATGCAGATTTTTCTTCACTGAGAAACCAGCATTCATTCGTTGCAGTTATTCAGTTTCTCTAAGGCCTTCATTTTATCACTTATTAGTGATAGCACTATGACTAAAGAGGGAAGGATGCTCATTGATTATGGTCATAAATGTCAGGCTTATCAGCGCAAACAGCAGAGAACATCACAAGTAGAACATCACTAAATCTTCTTGAATCAAACAGGTCTAGTCCCATCGCACCTTAGTCATAAGATTATGAAACATAATCCTCAAAGAAGAACCATAAACACAAAACAACCAGGTACATGTTCCTTTCTTAGGCAGTGCCAACATTCCAAACATTGTCATTTGAGTACATTTAGAATTCTGAGAAACATGGAAGCTTTGAATGTTGGTATATGTTGGGGCCTTAAGAAACAACATTTCTATTAAATGGTTACTATATGGCATATGAACTCTACAACACTACTGAAGTCATGTAGATCTCAACTGGTTGTTCTGTACATAACTGGCCCTTAAAAGTAGATCTGAAGGAAAACAAATACTCAGATTACATCTGAACTGCATCTGAACTTTGAAGAAGAGAATTCTAAGAATAGTTGCTATATACAAGGCTAAAGGCTTTATTCGTTCTATTGTTTTTGCTTTCTGAAATTCTACACCTACCTTTTCCTTTTCAGTCCATTGGTTTGAAGGGTGAGGCCTGTGCGAAAACGGAAATCCACCGACCTGGACCACAACCGAGCAGCCAGTCCATATAAAATCTGAAAGTTGGATGAATTTTTTCCCCCTTTTTAACACATATATTCTTTTTTCTCCGTTTGAGTCGGTCGTCCAATCAAAGTCATTATGACGTAGTCAAAATATACAGCTTTATATAAAGTTATTGTTGTCTATGCCTAGATCAAACACTCTCTGGTGCACAAACACAATACATTTCCATATAAATATCAAGCTTCGATGACAAGATATCAGTGATGTATGACTGTAAATATGTATTATAATGTTCAGCATTTTGTTCAGCATGACTGAATGAAACTGGGAAACTGTTCATCCATGACCTTTGGACCAGTTTGGACAGTTGAGAGGAAGTAGCATCTGCTGTTACATTTTGATGGATCATTGCTAATTTGGTGGCAGTTATGAACATTTTCACTCTCGAACAAGCTCTCCTGGTGATTTTCTGGATTTCAAAGTAGAGTGATACACAAGGTTTGGTGGAAATGCCAAACAGCCTGTTTATTAAAGGCAGAATGTCTTATTTATGATGGATGAAGATGCTTAGTTGGAGCTGAAGCAATGGCGAAAACATCCTGAGAGAAGCAAAGAGCTGAACAGGCAGAAATCGAGATGGTTTTTTTCTTTAGTCGGGGTTGATAAGGTGTACCTGTGTTATGCTACCTTAGACTTGATGTTGTTTGTATTATTCCTAATAAACCAGGATTTACAGGATTACAATAAGTTTAAAATCAAAACATGGGAATCTTGTAAAAGACATGTATGTTATTAGGTTATTATGTGCTGTATATACTAAACAATACTGTAAAGTTAATTGCTTTAAATACAGGCCCAGGAGGGGCTTATTTATATTAACCTGTCAATCACACTGTTCACAGTTCTACAAAGTGCATAAACAGCTGAGGATTCAAGAAATATCTCCATCTGTTAACATATCATGACTTGTTTTTTTAATTATTTTTTTTTTAACCATAGACAGATTTTATTTTATTTACCTTACATCATCAAATTCCTTATTTGTGTCCAAGGCCAGAAGGTCAGCAGACTTTTCCATACTTTATTGGCTTTAGATTTACAGAGACCATACTCATTAATAGACACTTCTGTATATGGGTCAGTTTAGCCAATTTTCAACTATAGCCCCTGGGCAGGCACGGAGAAAAACAAAGAGGCACCCAGAAGGGAGAATACTCAAAACAAGATAAGTATGCAGACAAAATGTTACGCAGACAAGACAGTCTATCAGAACAGAATTGGAGAAATTCAGCATTAAATCACTTGCTCACCCAGCCCAGGCTCATTCCAGAGAGTGGCGCTAAAACACATTTAATACGTGACCGTGGCACGTTTTTATTACGCTGGTGCAGGCACGTATTGCTGCATTTTTATTAAGCTACTTGGGGTACGTTTTGCGGCCGTTTAGAATTCAAATATCCGGTGTCGCTAAAGATTAATGCTCTATCATGTTGGAAATATTCCCTACACCAAACCCAAAGCTAAACCTACCCGATAATATTAACACATGCAAAAATTAATATAAAAACGTATTTGTTGATGCAGCCGTGCTATTTTAACTTCCTTATGCGTAATTATAATTCCTTTATAATTACAATTCCTTTGAGCTGTTTTGTTGAACCGCAGTTTCACGGGATTCGTATCTGAGCTCTTCATCACAGAAGTGTAACGCCCTATCGCGTGAGCTACCAAGAAAACGCATGCATATGAAGCTGTATATGTGATGACAACGTTCAAAAGTATCAGTTTTCAAATCGTGCAGGATGTTAAAATTATTATAAGTCATAACATAACATTCTGCAAGTAATTGTGTGCAAATTAGCCTTTATTAATCAAAACTCTGTACCTGTAAATCATACTTTGTGTGAAAAGGAATAAAAGTTGGAGTTTTACTGCCTAGTGTTCATTTCAACCGGAAACTGCAGTGAATCGTACATATAAGTATGTTTTTTTTCAGTTTTGCAGAGATATATGTAGAGGCATGTATTTCCAATGAGCCTACCAGTGGATCCTCTGCAGTGAATGGGTGCCATCAGAATGAGAGTCTAACAGCTGATAAAAACATCACAAAAATCCACAAGTAATCCACACCAGTCCATCAGTTAACATCAATTAACGTGAAGGGAAAGTCTGCATGTTTGTAACGATTTTAACTTTAAACCATTGCTTTAGGCAAAAAAATATCGCATAAGTCCATAATCCATAATAATGCTTTGTCCAGTGAAAAGTTTATCCTCCGTTGTCCCCTCACATCAAAATGCACCAATATATTTGTTTAAAACACTTTTGGACTGTTTTCCCATATAAACCGTGCTTGATCTTTGCATATTTCTCTCCTATTTCAGACAAGATGTCTTTTTCACTGGAGAAAGCATGCAATATTATGATTATAGGACGCAACAGTTTGAAGTTAAAATCATCTTAATTATGGATTTGTTTCTTGCAAACATGCAGCTTTTCACTTCGCAAGATGTTCATTGATGGACTGGAGTGGTGTGGATTACTTGTGTGATGTTTTTATCAGCTGTTTGGTCTCTCATTCTGACGGCACCCATTCACTGAAGAGGATCCATTGGTGAGCAAGTCATGCAATGCTATATTTCTCAAAATCCGTTCCAATGAAGAAACAAACTCATCTACATCTTGGATGGCCTGGGGGTGAGGATATTTTCAGAAATTTTCAAAATGTCATTTTTCATTCAGAGGATGTTCTTTCTCCTACTAAAGAAACTGATTCCACTGTAAGATCAGTTCTTGTCTGATCATCATCCAGTCAGCAAAAAGATACATTGTGTGTTGCTAGAAGCACACAGACCAGATTCCTTTCACTGCTTTTCTGAAATACTATGCTGAAGTAAGAAGGTTAATCAAATGTAAGACATTTCTATTAAATGTTTACTGTTGCACTTTGGACTCTATAAATACCGTGCCCTTTCTGGCATGCAGGCAAATTCCTGCAAATCTACAGATCGTACCATCTTTACAAGTGCACCTTTTACTCTTTTATTTTTGCCTTCTCTTAAAATGTTTCATTATGCCGAACAATAATCGTCAAAATCACTGTTAATTGTTGACGTATCATCAACAGTTTCTGGCCGTTAGTTTTTCAGATCATATGCATTCCAGTGTTTGTTTTGAGTTCAGTCACTCATTTGCCACTAGCTTTAGCGGACTTGTCAGTGTTAGAACCAGCCACAGCCTTGACAAACCAGTTTCAACACAGTGTCGTTCCACTCTTTATCTCTTTGTCAACATGCCCTCTTTTCTCTCAATTTTGCTGTCTCTACCCCTATGTTGATGTTGTTTACTGACAACCCATCTCTCAGGATGCAGGAGGTTGCAAGTGTCACTTGTCCTTTTTCTATATGTTCAAACCTGCCGTATGCAAACTCTCAATGTCAAAGCAGAGGACAATACCCAGCATGCACTGAAAAAAGTGATTTAAGTTGATATAATTGCTATCAGTTCCACAAATCAGTAAAGATGACAATAACATCATTATTCCTCTCAGTCTTTAGTAAAATAATTCTGTCAGAAATGATTTGTTCCCATATATTTAATGTAATGAATTCAAATATTTTAAGTGACCAAATTAGTGATTCTGTGCATGCACATGATTATGTTCATTTTTACATAACCCCCACAAGCCTGCTAAGTAATAACACACAGTAGAATACTAAATAGTCAGTTCCTAATGATTAAATTAGTAAATGTCTTACTGTTCACTGTCACAAATTTCTCAAAAACACATAAAATAACATTTAAATTCAGTGTTAAATTTATATTCAACATTCACTCTCCCCATTACGTCCCATGCCAAGCATGCTGAGAATCACGGATCCCCTGCCCAGTTTCAGTTTTAATTTGACAAAACAAGAGTTGTGCTACATAAACTACATAAGTGAACTCAACTAGTACTAATGTTATGTTTGTTTGTACTCGTCAGCCTCTGAGAAACACTAATGGTCAAATGAAATACAGTAAAACAATGTACAATACTCCAAAGCATCAATTGATCAAGTGCATATATTAAACAAATCTCTGAACAGATGGATTTTCCTTTTGCATAATCTCTGTGTGAGGTGTTGTTGTCGGTTAGTCATGTGGTGACATAATCTGTGTTGATGAGTGAAGCAAAACAGAGAAACTGTATTGTTCACACACCTAACTTACTACAAAATGAATAAATCTAGCAACAATGCAGCAGATGTGAAAATCAGATTTACGAAACTGTTCACTCAAAAAATGCAAGCCTGCTGAAAATGTACTCTCCCTCAGGCCATCCAAGATATAGATGAGTTTGTTTCTTCATCCGAGCATCACTTGCTCACCAATGGATCCTTTACAGTGAATGGGTGCCGTCAGAATGAGAGTCCAAACAGCTAAAACAGTTTGTTTCATACAAACATGCAGCTTTTCTCTTCACAAGATTGGACTGGAGTGGTGTGGATTACTTGTGGATTATTGTGATGTTTCTGTTTCTGACGGCACCCATTCATTGCAGAGGATCCACTGGTGAGCAAATGATGTAACACTACATTTCTCAAATTCTGTTCCCATGAACAAACTACATCTACAATCTACATCTTGGAAGACCTGAGGGTAAATTTTCAGCAAATTTTCAGTTTTGGGGTGAACTATTCCTTTAAGCATTTTTAAGAATTGTGAATTAATGCAAACAGTAGTTGCTTGTCATGTTAGATTTTTAAGAAAATCATTACATAAAGAAAGGAAGAAAGATCTGAACAAATGCAATAAGACTGGTGCATTTGAACTTTCTTTAAAGTAGACGAGGAAACGCCCTGCAAGAGAAAACTGCGTTTTGTCATCTGAACCCTCTTGCACACAAAGGCGGATATGGGAGTGAAAATAGTTGTCCAGTCTCCTTTATGTCTCATTGTATTTAGATTGGCTAATTTAGCGAGGTGTTAAGCCCCATTGATAAAGCAACCATTCAACAAATAAGACATTTTACCTTCCCTTCATTTCATTTGAATAGAAATGGGATTGTAGGTTATTTTGGGATGCTGTTAGCAAATTGCATTTGCCTGAATGGATTGAATCGGACAACCAGTTGAACAACTGGCCTTTCCCAAAATCACATTTGGCATTCATTCTCATGCTGACGGATCCACGGTGAACTTTACCTAAAGGTCAGAAGACTGTATATGTCTCAGGTTTCGGTTTCAGTATTGTATAGAATATCTGATATGTGTCTTTGACTCCACTAATCAAAGCAAAAGATCAAAGTGGCTTGAAGTCTGTTTATGCAAATTGTTCTGAGAATTTTTTTTTTGCCATTTTCCAAGTAGAACTTGAACCCATTAATGTGGCAAATACCAGGAGGTCATACATCAATAAGCATGTTTATCGAGTGGCATGGCACTTCCTGGAAACAATTTTCCCCTCATAGGAAATAATCCCATTATACTTTGTCCTGCACTATTTGTTCAGTGCATTAAGGTCTACATATAAGCGATCAAACTGTTATGGAAAATAACGGCTGTAAAGGGTTGGAGGAGTTTAAATTAGAACATTAGAGAGGCAAAAAAAGAACTCAATTATTGACTGCAACAAAGGTGCGCCCACTTGAAATGAAGGGAGAACATGCTTTTTATCCTGAACCGAATGGTCTGACATGAAAAACAACAGGAAAAAAACACTTTTGATTATTTCTGTTTCCATCTCAGCAAGAACTGAAAGATAATATGCCACTGTTTTTCCCCAAATAAAATGTATTCACGCAAGCAAATGTGTGAACATCCAACTGCAAGTCAAAATACATGTCTGTTTACCACACTAACTACAGCTGTAATGGAGCCTATATTAATGTAAGCAGAAAAATTGTTGTATGTAAACATAATGCACTCGAACATGCAATATCTGTTTGATTTTATGTTTGTTTTGCTTGTAAGAAAAGTGATGCATTATTTGTATTATTGTTAAATCATGTTTTAAATGCAGTAAATAAAGACAAAAAAAAACTTTAAAAAATAATTCTGTAGTTTTCTTGTGTGCCCTTATACAATTTTAATTTAATTTATTTTAATTTAATTTAATTTAATTTAATTTAATTTAACATTATATGCTAAATGTATAATTAATTACGCTGAATTTAATTTAGGGATTTCAAGTGATCATTAAAAGCTGAATGTAGCTCTGAATTTAATTTAGTTAAATTAAATTTAATTAAATTTAATTTAATGTGAGCATTGTTTGTAATGTGCATATATACTTAAAATAAACCTTGGCACCTCACAGTAATTATCTGTCAGTGACATCTAGTGGCCATCAAAAGATTAAGGTGGATACGTAAATTGTCAATGCAACTATATTCTAGTCTGTTGTCTTTTATTGTGAACTTTAGTGAAGATGAAGAATTATAACTGTCAGTTTCTCAGTTACATAGCTGCCACAGTTAACAGCACAAGAAATAGAGACAGCAAACAGTGTCAGATGGCCAATGAATTTAATGACTTCACAACATAGAAATCAAACAATAACTGCCAGACACACGTGGTTGGTTCACGTGGTTTCAGAGAATTTATGGAAGATGTTGTTTGCCTCAATGTGGGTTTCTATGAAGGCTTTTCATCTTTTTGCACTGGGGGACTGAATATCTAGACTGATTATTCTCATGTGCTCATACCACACTTCATAATATTCATGCACATTATACAATACTGGAATAAACAGAGGTGTCATACAATTTCAGTTTTGTAAACAATGCAAATTCTGTTTCATCTTAGCCTACAGTATGTAAAATGCCATAAAACAAATGACAGTACTGGAATGAATTAATTATAGCTGACAGTGACATCTAGTGGTTAAAATTGGAAATATTTAAATTTAAACTTGCATTTAATTTGTATCCAGGTTATTAAAGGTTAATATGAGTTACAGATATGCTGGTAGCTACTATAAGCGATTTGATTATTGCTGAGAGGTTACTTTTTCTAATATTGAGGATAACACTACTGGCAGATAAAATAATGAAATACCACATATAGCCTATCTGCAAAGTCATATTAATACATAAAAACATTTATTATCTATCTATCTAGCTAGCTGCCAGCTAGCTAGCTAGCTAGCTATAAAGAGTGTTTTGAACTATAGGAACTGATGTTAGCTGGTCTGGCTAGGTTAGCTAGCAAACTGTGGTTGACAGTCTGCCTTGATTTCTTTGAAGGACACTGGATAAGAATAAGTATAATCCAAGTAAGAAGCCTACTGATCCACATTATCATAAACAAACTCCACCAAGTTGTTAATTTTTATTTTTTTGGTTAAAAAAGTCCTTTGATGCTTTGATCCTTTCAGTTGATCCTTTAAATTAAAACAACCATTGTATAGAGCAATTATAAAAAAAATAAAATAAAAAAAAACAATCAAAATGCCCCCAGAAGTTGGCACCAGCATTTGCTACCGCAAGAAGTTCAACATTATGTGTCTGTCAGTGAGTCTGTAGTGCTGAATGACTGTAGTGCTGATATTCAGATCAACAGTGCTCTTACTCATGTGATATGGATTAAATATTAGAAACATGGTGACTGGAGAAGACAAAAGCAGGAAGATCCGGGTATAGCATTTACTAAATTTTGAACGGCAAGATCCTCAGTGAGGAAGCAGTTTCAAAGAATGGAAAGACAGTGTCAGTGAAGGTGGTTGTGAATGTGTGTAGATGTGTGTTAGTTACAAAATCAAAGAATGACACAATTCCTCTGTCATAGTCCAGATCAACACTCACACACTCAAGCTCCTGTTTAACAGGAAAACCAGACCGTTCATACAGTCCATACTGCACACTCCACACATCACTGTCAAAGAACTCGCGTCCCTTCCTTTGGTTCGATGCTGTAGTTACTCCAAGAATCCAGTATGAATTCCCTTTAACCTCCACATCCCAGCTGTGTATTCCTGAATTAAAACCCTGTGAACCCAGAACACAGGAATAGCTGTCAAATCTCTCTGGATTATCAGGAAGCGGTTGTTTGTTCCAGCGGTCTCTCAGACTGGTCAGATCTTCAGACAGCAAGAGCCCTGGATGAGCCGTGTTTGGATCCAGAATCACAGGAGCTGATGAGACACAATCAACAATCAATATGTTGTTGTTCATATAATGATCAAGAGTGAACTGTACACATTATGACACTTGTCTTATTGATCAAAGGATAGCATTAATGTTATACAGCGGGAACGTGTCACCATTTTGCAACCTAGGCTCATTGGAAATACGTGCCTATTCATACATTTCTGCAAAACTGCAAAACTGAAAAAACGTACCTATACATACAAATCGCTGCAGTTTCCAGTTGAAATGAACACTAGAGGCAGTAAAACTCTGACAACTTTTATTCTTTTTCACACAAAAGTATAATTTACAGGTATATTTTTGATTAATAAAGGCTAATTTTCACACAATTAGTTGCAGAATGTTATGTTATGACTTCAAAACAATTTTAACATCCTGCACGATTTGAAAACTGATACTTTTGAACGTTGTCGTCACATATACAGCTTCATATGCATGAGTTTTCTAACTCAGTAGGTTCGCTCAGAAGCTCATGCGATACGGCGTTGCACTTAGGAAGAGCTCCGATACGAATCCCTGTGAAACTACGGCTCGACTAAGTTGACATTGCATGGCTGCATCAGCAAATACGATTTTATATTACTTTTGCATTTGTTAACACTATCGGGTAGGTTTAGGTTTGGGATTGGTGTAGGGGATATTTCCAACATGATAGAGCATTAATCTTTAGAGACACTCAGCGGATATTTGAATTCTGAATGGCTGCAAAACGTACCTCAATCAGCATAATAAAAACGCTGCAATACGTGCCTGTACCAACGTAATAAAAACGTGCCACGGTCACGTATTAAACGTGTTTTAGCGCCACTCTCTGGACATTACACTTTGAAACTGCCGCGAAACGTGCAGTAAGGTACATAATTACGGGGTTGCAGAAATGTATGTAGAGGCACGTATTTCCAAAGGTGCTGTTGACATGAAATTTTCACCAGATGCCCTTAACAACCCAAATAATCCACACATACAAAGAAAACAAGTGAGTTCAAGTTATGTGTAATAACATAGAATGACACAGAGAAAAAGTATTGAACACGCTTACTGAAATTTATTTAATACTTCGTACAAAAGCCTTTGTTGTAATGACAGCTTCAAGATGCCTCCTGTATGGAGAAACCAGTCGCATGCATTGCTCAGGTGTGACTTTGGCCCATTGTTCCACACAAACAGTCTTCAACTCTTGAAGATTCCGTGGGCCTCTTCTATGAACTCTGATCTTTAGTTCTTTCCATAGATTTTCTATTGGATTCAAGTCAGTTCCATCCTAGCAGCTTTATTTTCTTTCTCTGAAACCAACTGAGAGTTTCCTTGGCTGTGTTTGGGATTATTGTCTTGCTGAAATGTCCACCCTTGTTTCATCTTCATCATCCTGGTAGGTGTTGGGACTGAACCAGCTAATATTAATTTCCACTGACAAGGGGCAGGATTGCTTTCTAATTACTGATTGGCTTTCCATGCCTTTTTGCACCTCCCTTTCTTCATGTGTTCAATACTTTTCCCTGTGTCATTCCATTTTATTACACATAACTTAATTTCTGAATTTATTTGTTTTGTTTTCTTTGTATGCATGGATTACTTGGGTTGTTACCGACATCTGGTGAAAATTTCATGTCCACAGCACCTTTAGAAACATATTTACTGAGAAAAACGGTGACACGTTCAATACTTATTTCACCCGCTGTAAATATCACAGAATGCATCATTTCAAGTCTATGTGTAAGAGCATTTCTCCAGACTCACTGCAATGGATAAAGTCAATAATCTTCTTCCAGACTCTGAACGGCAGGTTGCTTAAGTAATGTGGTACATCAATCAAAGCTCCAGAAGGCATCTGTGGATCCGGTTGTGAGATCTGGACTCTGGAAGAGCATTCAGGGGTCAGAACTGTAGTGGATTTGGTTCAGAAGCAGAGAGACACCAGCAGATCACTCACCTTTCCGCTGTGACTGGAAACTTCTGCAGATCAAACACACAATTTATCATCAACAACTCAATCAATCAATCAATCAATCAATCCATGATATAAAATCAGACCTTTAGGAAGCAGACGTCATTAGCTTTCATCATCTCCTCTGCGTCTTTGATTTTGTGTGAAAGAGCTGAGATGTGTCTGTTGATCTCCTCCAGCTTCTCCTCCATCATCTGCTTCTTCTGCTCTTCTTCCTTCCTCAGTGCAGTGATTGTAGCTGCTTCTTCATCTCTGAGAAACTGATAAAGCTTCTCAAACTGCTGTTTAATCTGGTGCTCTGTGTGCTCAGCTTGAGACTGAAATCAAATCACATGCACTTCAATCATCTCAATCAACAAACATCACATCATTTACACAAACATTTAGTTTTTCACCTAAAAGAAATAAGATTTTCACTGAACATATCTGGGTTGCTATGAGAGATGGACAGTCCAAACAGTGAATTAGCATACAGATATTTGTCTTGTGAGCATGTTCTGCCTTCATATTTGTTCCTTTTCCCCCACTTTCTTTCCTTAACTCGTTTCACTGAGAACGGTTACATGTAGAATACAATGTGCTGTGTGAATGCAAAAGGTTTTCACATTTATATTTGGTATAATTTTAAATGTCTCAGCGCAACAATCTTCTCATCCCCGTAGTAGCTGTAGCAGTAGTAGGTGTGCCCTTTCCCGGAGTATTCAACCAAATTACCTTGTGCCAAAATAAGGTGTAAACTACCAAGGTCTAGGATCCTGTTCAGTACAAAATCAGATTGGTAGTTCATGTCTCAATTTGGAGAATGGTTTGTCTTGGTTTGGGCGTTAAGGAAAATGTGCAAAAGGGTCATTCTGTAACCATATGAGCCTGTTTTGTTAAGTGTATTACACACATTCAGCACTAGGTATTTTCTGATGTAAGGTGCGCATCTTCTCATAGATTTATTTTTGAACATTTTTAGAACAGCAGCCTTGTGTGATTGAATCAATATTATTATTTTTTTCTGTATACAAAAGTAAAATCTAACTCTTTGAACTACTTTTAGACATTTCAGATCTTCACCAAATTTTGCATGTCAGCTTTAGATAATGCACAGTTCAAATTATCAAAAATTACTGAGTAAATATTGTATATACTGTGACATTGTCATTTTGAGAAAACATGCTTATAGTTCCATGAATTTCTGATGCAAAAGGGGCAAACAGTAAATTCTAAACTATTCTTTCTGTCATTCACTGACTGGGAAACAACTGATGACTGCACGGTTTAATACTTGGGTGAACAATCGGCGGAAAAGGGCGTTTCAATCTGTTTATTCAAGTTGCTTATGTGTTTTCAGTCGAGCCGAATTCTTGCAAAATAAATAAATAAATAAATAAATAAATAAAAAGAAAAGGTCGTGTCTTACATACCCCATTCAAATAATTGTTGAGACCGTTTCCTCACCTTGATGTGTTGAACTGTTTTCTCAAATTCCCCTTTAATGTTGTCTTTGTGTTTAAGTTTCGCTTGTAAGGATTTTAGTGCTGTATTTAGCGTCTCCTAGAATTCAACAAAATGAAAATACAAAACGCACCAGCTGCTGAGAAAATACGTTAATATGATAACATATCGTATATGTGATAAAGCTAAGCAACCTTAAATAGAGAAATTTTCATTTCTCTTAACTTATATGATGAAACCACTTCACTGATTGGTCTGAATTTGTGGTTGTCGTGTGTTTGTGAATCTCTGCACACTAAACACACAGGCTGTTCATCCTCCAGACAGAAGAGTTTGAGTTTCTCACTGTGTAAACTGCAGATCTCCTCAGACGTTGATGAAGCGCTCTCGTTCCTTTCCTTCAGGAACGACTCACACAAGTTTTTCAACACAAGATTAGTTGGAGGATCATCTTTTGAGGATCTTCTCATGCAGATAGGACACTCCCGAGTTTCCTTGGTTCTCCAGAACTGTTCAAGACACTCTTTACAAAAACTGTGACTACATGATAAAACAACAGGAACCTTGAAGATTTCATAACACACAGGACAACTAAGTTCTTCCACAAACAGTGAATCCATCTTTACTGCCTGACAATCCTTTTTTTTTTTTACTCCAACAATCTAAACTTTACTTTCACTTTCGGAATGATGCATTTAATGAATAACCACGAGACAAGTGTGTTCAGAAAAAGACTTCTCAAAAATGCTTTTTGAAAGGGTTTCACTTCCTTCTCAACTAATCACTCTCTTTTTTTTTTTTTTTTTTTTTTTTTTTTTTTTGTTTTAGGGTCTGTATGGCAGAAAAGAGTAAAAAAATAAGTGTAGTAAAAGAGTGGCATTTCTGATCATCTTGGATTATATTGGTAAGCAGCAGGATTTCTTCAGGTTAACTGACCAAAATATATTCAAAATGAACACGTGAGAGAACATGTTGATTAAAAAAAGTCTCAAGGCACTTTATTCGCTATTATTTGTTATGTAGTTTAACCAATAGGTGGTGACAAATGAGCCCCTTTTGATATGATATGAATCATTGAGTAAATGATCTTCAAAAACAGTGAGTCGTTCATGACCTATACAGTGGATGTGAACGGAAACAGTTTGTTTAGAAGATTAGCATAGCAAATACACTATATTGCCAAAAGTATTGGGTCATCCCCTTCTAATGAACGGGTTTGACTACTTTAGTAATTTCTATGAGTACAAATCTTAATGTTAAAGCATATAATGATATTCTAGGAAATTGTGTGCTTCTAATATTATAGCAACAGTTTGGACAGGACCCTTTTCTATTCTAACATGACAATGCCTCTGTGTATAAGGCAAGGTTCAAAAAGAAAATTACTGATTCAGTCAGTGTGGAAGAACTTGAATGGTCTGCATAAAACCAAGTCCTAATCCCAGTTTAACACCTCTGGTATGACTGTAAATGCAGGCCTTGAGCCAAAAACTCAAATGACTTGCCAACAAATGACTTGTACATACACTATATAGACAAAAATATTGGGACACCTCCTTCTTTAGAACAGAAAAATCACTTCCAAATCTGTGGCAACAACAGCATGGGAACATCATTCATGTATTTAAAAATTGTATTTCCATCTCTTTTGCAACAGTTTTGGAAGTGTCTAAAATGACTGTACCCATATGTACAAGTCATTGGAGTTTGTTGATGAGTTTTTGGCTCAAGCTCTGCATTTACAGTCACACCAGAGGTGTTCAACTGGGATTAGGACTTGGTTTTATGCAGACAAGTCAAGTTCTTCCACACTGACTGAATCAATAATTTCCTTTTTGAACCTTGCCTTATACACAGAGGCATTGTCAGAATAGAATAGAATAGAATAGAATAGAATAGAAAAGGGTCCTGTCCAAACTGTTGCTATAATATTAGAAGCACACAATTCCCTAGAATATCATTATATGCTTAAACATTAAGATTTGTACTCATGGAAATTACTAAAGTAGTCAAACCTGTTCATTAGAAGGAGGCGACCCAATACTTTTGGCAATATAGTGTATATCCAGGCTTGCCAGGCTCATGATTCACTGTACTAGAGAGTGTGTTCATTTTAGAGTGCCGATCTTGCACTTCATTTATGCCTTATGAATGAGATGTAAGTGGCAGCCTAAAATGAACAAACTCTCTACTACAGTTCAAGTTTAGAAAATAAAGTGATTATTGTGTA
Source organism: Tor tambroides (assembly GCA_021397915.2). Lineage (NCBI taxonomy): Eukaryota > Metazoa > Chordata > Actinopteri > Cypriniformes > Cyprinidae > Tor > Tor tambroides. Next base: position 21,643 of record JAFVLL020001037.1, on the reverse strand, counting down.
GTTTGTTGTGGCCAATTTAAATAAAAGAGAACTGTGAAATAATGTTTAAAGTTGAAAAAAAAAAATGAAAACAGTACACATCTAAAGTGACATTTAGCATATATGGGCAAAACCGATGAGAGCGTGCACTTTGTCTCTGGTGTCCGTCTGCTGGAAAGTATCCATTAAAGAACAAAATGAGGCGCTTCCACAGGGGTATCAAATTCAGCTCCTGGAGGGCCACAGTTCTGAAGAGTGTAGCTCCAGCCTGTTCCAATATGCATACCTGTAGTTTTCAAGTAATCCTGAAAACCTGAATATTGGTTCAGGTTTGATTGGAGCTAAACTCTGCAGGATAGTGGCTCTCTGGGAAGAGAGTTTGACATCCCTGATGTAAACTGTTGTTGGTCCTATGGACTCCTCCATCACAACCCGTTTCTTCCTGGAGTACTGCTTCATCATGATTCATGGCAATAATCTTCTGGTATCTCTGGTATTCGGTAATCAAATTCAGTGTATTCAAGCTGGAGATACATTGTAATTTTACCACGTGAAATATTAAATTCAGAACAGAAAACTGGTTATGAAATAGGAAATGTACATAAACAAACACATCACACTTCCTTTAACGTCATTTAAACTATTACACTACTGCTGTCATAAATGCTGTCATAAATTCATAATCAGTATTAAATGTGATGAATGTAACTGATTTCTATTCAGAATACACAATAACATAAAACTACTTGTGTTTATGAGAAAGTAACAGACATGGCAATTTTGTGACATAACAAAAACCCTTTTAAAACCAAACATAACAGAACATTAAACACTAACAGATTTCTCCTTATATTAATCTTGTGCAAAAACACATGAAATAACACTTAATTTCAACATTTACTCCTAGAGTAAACATATCTATCTATCTATCTAGACACACAGGCACATAAGTGTGAAAATAGTAATACTACTACATATGAAGGCTATAAGAAATTTCAAAATACACTATATTTTTAATAAGATCACTAATTACTACATTCACTGCTTTTGGCAATTCTGTGTCAGCGTTTGTGAATGCAAAGATATTCAAACAACTCTTGCACGCAGCAAAACTAATGGCACGACAAGGCTCAAGAAAACCATACTAACGCATATAAGTATGAATACATAACCTCAAAACATAGGCAGGTCATGTAAAGCCAACATAACTAAAACAAAACAAAACAAAAACATAAAAGCCAAAAAGCAGGTGATGCACAAAAATATGTATAGAGGTGTGATAGAGTCCTTCTGAATGAAATTTACTATGCGTTTCTCTACATAACACTGTTAACCTAAGTCAAGTCTGATTGATTGAATGAATCTATTTAGCCACCAAATAACAATCTCAGAAGTTGAAGTTGTCATCGGAAGTGTATATGGCTTTGATTCGGTGTAAAATCTCCTCCCTCACCCTCCTCTAGAACTCATACACACCCTTCTCTCCTTTTCCTGAACAGAGTTTCATCTGGTCTCCAAGGAAATACAACATCCATCCTCAAATCTCACTGACCTATCATTCCTGTAGGTAAGTTGCTCAGGAAGTAGATTTAATCAGTGTGAGAAAGAGACAAAGATACAGAAGAGAGATATCTGTGAAAACTTTGGTGGTTTTGAGCCAAGGCAATTAGACATAATCTAATGACCAAGAGTTAACAGATATGACAGTTAGTCTATGTTCATATCAATGATTGGTGCACTGTCAGCTACTCCTTATATAAATATGCATAGCACAATGTCACGTTAAAATTGAAAATTCGTTCACCATCTGTGGCTGAGAGCTCTGTTTTCTGCCTCTGTTTGCATATTGTTTGTGTGAATGGCAAAAGAGTCATGCTGCTGAATTCTTTGTCAAGTTGATTCGTGACTTTAAAATATGAGAATCACAGTCTGTAAGGCTCACTGTTGGGCAAATGTGTTTCCGAATTGGTAATCCATAAAAAAGACATTTGTAATTAGTTATTTTGTAGCTTGCCTGTCTGCCACTAAATGGAAATCGGTTATTGCACTTGACGTCAGAGCTCTACAACACCCAGATGCCTCAAAAACTCATCGATTTCCTCCATCAAATTTATAATACAATCTAGTTTAAGTCTCATTTTCTTTCTAATTTTTGGGATGCTGATTCCAGAAATAGTGCTCTAGTGCATCACACTTTCTCACAAAATACATAGCGTTTTTGCTTTCAACAGCCATTTGTAAGGTGAAGTGTTGTATCATCCCTTAAATCACCAGAAAAACTGCCACAAACAAGTCAGGTTACAACTATTTGTTCAATTCTCTGCCGATTCTCACATATATGAATAATTCTGAAGAAATTATTTTATGACTAACAATGATTTCTACATTTTTCACTGCAAGATTTTAAGTTAAATGATACACTTTGAATACTTCTTTTGTCATTAAAACCAAAACTTTTGATATTTGACTCTGTTATTTTGAGAAGTACATTAAAGCATTTGTCATTTGAAAAAAATCTTAATTCTTATTTTGTCAGGGACAAACATGTTGTGGAAAGTTTTAATTGATTTTTTGAATCGAGCATCATCAAATTAGGTAATATTACATCTTTTTGGAAAAAACAAATCTTAAATATATAATATATATCATTTTTGTTATTAGGGACTCAACAAACTTTCATGATTGTAAATGTAAATGAGAAGAGGGAAGCTCAACAACTGTGTTTTTACAAGCTACATCATATGTCTTCAGTTCTTGCTCTTGATGATGTGATGGAAAATGAAGGTCTGTTTCCATGACCAAAAGGAAAAGCAGTGCAAAATACTTTACAAACAGAACATTTCCATGTCGGAAGAAATTTGGATGCACTGTAGAGATTTGAATAAGTCTTATCAACTTTTTTTTGCTGGCATTTGCATTGGGACCCAAGTAGTCCTCACACCTAAAATGACTGCAAGCCTCACCCCTAACTCATTTTCTGTGTGCTTCTGTCATGTTTTGTTGTTTTTTAGTTTAAGGGGCTTAGAATATGGATAAGGCTGGAGAAACTGATTTGGATGATTTGGAAACGGTGGAATATCTGGAGGATATGGAGGATATGGAGGATATAGAGGCTATGAAAGCCATTGAAGCTTATGAATCTGCTCCACCCTACCCAGGCCATCCAGCAGATTACATAGGAAAAGACATGACCCACAACCCAGGATACAATTCACCTCCATATCCCAATATTAATATGGCATACACCTCGTACCCAGAGCCGGGAGTTAATCCAAACTATCAGGGAGGTATGTTTCTTCTGATAAATCTCAGTTGAATAGGTTGCTTGTTGGTGCATTTCTTAGCCCTCATATTGTGTTCATGTCATTCAGACCCAGAGAGGATTTTCTATTTCCTGAAAATGCTAGTTAAAGTTATCGCGTTGTACCAAAACAGACTGAATTTGCTCACACAGGGTATAACAACTGTCCCCACAAAATTATATTTTTTTTTACACCTTTTTGGGATATTCTCCCTACCTTGTTCCTGGTCAGAAATGACTGTCCAACAAGATATTGCTTATAAATGTCTTGTTATGCTATATTATTACCAAATATTGACTCCACGTTCTGGTGATAATATAGATGACATTATTTAAGACACCTTTAAAAATAAATACATTTAAATTTAAAATTAGACAATTTACCCCTTATTGAGAAGAAAATAATCTATGACCATTAGGAAACACTAAATCACTGTTTAAAATGTATGTGTTGAACATGAAAGATGACAATAACACTCTAATAACACTAACACAACAATAACTCTTTTTTTTTACTAAAAAGTAACAATAATTTTAAAAGGTAGCAATTAAACAGTTTCCCCTTAATTGAGAAAAAAATAATAATCTGTGGTGTCTGTTAATAAAAGTCAATTGTACACATAATAAATATAAACACACGTACACATCTGTGGTAACTCATTAGTATTAATGGCGTGGCCATTACATTCTAAAACACAACACATTGTAATCTCAATAACATCAACAATAACATTGTACTCTCATGATATGTAATGGCATGTTGACAACAACTGTTGCTTGTGTGAATTAGGCTTGTTTGAATATGAATTGTGAGTTACAGCGTTATTCTGCTTCAAAATCTCTTTCTAAAGCTCCAAATCAAGGGATATATCCTCAAGTTAACAGTAAGTTGCAGTTTTTAAAAGCTAGTAATGAATTATTACATACTGTTTTATTAATGATCAATCACTGGTATTAGTGCAATGAAACTTGTTTTAAATGTTTTTAAAGGTCCAAACCCTGGGATGTATCCTCAAGTGAACAGTAAGTACAGTTTTCAATGATCAATTTCAAACAGTTATTTTAGTAGATAATATGCAAAATGGCTCAATACTATTTTATCTATTATCAGTCGCTGATAATCGTGCAATACCACACTTTTTAAATCTTTTTCCAAAGGTCCAAACCCTGGGATGTATCCTCAAGCGAACAGTAAGTACAGTTTTAAATGATCAATCTCAAACAGTTATTTTAGTAGAAAATATGCAAAATGGCTCAATACTATTTTATCTATTATCAGTCGCTGATAATCGTGCAATACCACCCTTTTTAAATCTTTTTCCAAAGGTCCAAACCCAGGGATGTATCCTCCGACTACCAGTAAGTTACAAGTTTCAACTATCGAACTCTCATTAGACAAGCTTCAAAAACAACCAAAAATGAAATTTCTGACATCATTTACTCACTCTCATGATGTTCTAAACCCATATAACTTTGCTTTAAAACATTTTAGATATTTTAATGAAGCCTGAGAGGTTTCTGTCCCTCCAACCAAGTCAAGGCAACCAAAACTTAGAAGCTCCAAATAGGTCATAAAGGCAATATAAAACAAATCCATACAAATCAGTCAGTTTAATCCAAATCTTTTGAAGACATGTGATTACTTTATATGATGATGAACAGATTTGACTTTTTATTTACATCCTTTTTGGAACATACAAACGATCATATCTCTTCACAAGCCTTGGATTGAACCACTCAATTTATAAGTATTTATTTTGCAACGCCTTTATGAGTTTTGCTTACCTGGAGTACCTTCAATGGAGTGACAGAAACCTCGTAGGTTTCATTTAAACTATCTTCATTTGTGTTTTGAAGATCAAAGTCTTATGTGTTTGTAATGATATGAGAGTGAGTAAATGATGACAGAATTTTCATTTTTGGGTGAACTAATACTACACTCAGTTGGAAGTCATATGTGAGTTATTCAACTTGATATCTCAAACTTCCAAAAAGCAATTCCACTGCCTGATGTTCACATAATGACATAAAGAAAGGAAAAAAAGCTACTGTTTAAGATGTTCAGCTGTCAATACAATTTCTCCTAGCAACCAAAATGAGAAGGATAAATTATGCTACACAATGGTAGAATAGTAGCTTTTCTTTTTATCTGGATCATGTGTTTTGTTTATGTGAATTACAGCCGTAACAACCACAGTGATGCTTCCCAGCCTGCGTGATTTACCCGCTCAAACCATGTGCCCTCACTGTAAGCACCAGGTGATCACTATAACAGATCACTACTCTGGACTCATGGCCTGGCTGGCCTGTGGCTGTCTTGCCCTCATTGGGTAAAATTCTTCCTCACACCTTGATAATTTCATAAAACTTACTACACACTCTTAAAAAATAAAGGTTGTTTCCATGAAGAACCTTTAACATCCATGGAGCCTTTTCATTACACAAAAAGGTTCTTTCTAGTAGAAAAAGGTTCTTTAAAGGTGCCATAGAATGGAAAACCGTATTTACCTTGGCAGGGTTGAATAATAACAGTTCTGTACATGGAAATTACATACCTTGAGTCTCAAACACCATTGTTTCCTCGTTCTTATGTAAATCTCGTGCATGCAAAAGACCACTGAAAAATAGGCGAATCGGAACATAACACCGACTGTGACGTAAGAGTCGGGATCACTAATAGTTACGCCCCCAGTATTTGGCTATACCCACCCATGTTCTAGGCAGGTTAAAGGTCCAAACCCTGGGATGTATCCTCAAGCGAATGTTCTGCAGGTATTGTGAAGAAACAAGCGAGGACAATAGCCAAAATGGCAAATCATGGAAATAAATGTTATGTTCCAGGCTGTGCAGGGATGGGTTGGTGTCTGTATTCAGAAAGGCACGGAAAACAAATAACGCATTCTAATAAAATAACGCCAGCCACTAAAGGGACATGGTTAGCTGCTTGCTAGCGGTAGCCTGTTACATTACAGTACATAAGATTTCACTTACCACATAAACAGAGAGAGGAGAGATGACTGAGGATGATGGCGAATGATTTACAGATCCTGAGCACCACTGACAAGCATCTGATCTTGTAAAATGTAAGTAAGTAAGTACTGCCGCTGTAGTTTACACAGAGCATGTGCAATCGCAAATCTCCAAAGTGAAAGTAAAACGCGATCGTGCATTCAAAAGCAGTTTCAGTGCCCCGCATATTAATAGCGGCTCCCTGATGGCCGCAATTTATATACAGTAGCCTATAATTACCCAACGATATAACTGCGAGAGAAAGTATTGAAATATATTTTCCTCCCTGTGTTTTCTTCCTGCTGTGTGAACTACTGAAATGAGCCACACTGTGAAACAGCCAATCAGAGCAGAGCTCAACATTATTATTCATGACCCTTCCAAATAAGGTAATAACAGACCATTTCATTCTAGGGACAAATCCAAGGGTTGTAAATGGACATGTAAAACTGTTTCTGGAGAATTTTTATCCTTACCTAAGCCACATACCTTCTATTTAGATATCAGAGAACAATTTTAAATATTGTATCAATGCATTCTATGGCACCTTTACATTTTTAGATTCTTCACACTAAGAAAAAAAAAATGTTTCTTTTAAGAACTGTTCATAAAAAGGTTCATCCATGGCATCACTGTGAAAAACCTCTTTTGGAACCTTTATTTTTTAAGAGTATTTAAGTGCCTTTACACAGCCGAGTTAAGACTGCTCTGTGCCTGCTTAAAATCCAGTGTTAAGATGCAGTACACTAAATTGTGCCAGCTCTGACCCACCTTAACCCTTAGTATCAAAGTATGTATTTGTGATTGCGTTCATACCTCCTCTGAGAAGCATTAAACAGTCTGTGTAAAGACACCTAAATGTCACTTCAGAAGCACTTCTGTGCCACCTTTGCAGTGTAAAATTGCCACTTGTCTCCCTTTTTAGACAGAATAGACAAAATGATTTTTCAAAGTTCAGGTTACTGAAGTACATTTCACAATATAATACTAGTCTTTCTACTCAAGAGTTTCAAGTTTGATTCAATGTATTACCTGCAGTTTTTGCAAAATATGCTACCAATTTCTGAGTGGAAATTGTTTCCACACCACTTTAAACTATGAATTACTTTAAATGTAAATAAAAATTAGTGTAAATCATATTTTGTCTTGTAATACTGCAAGGAGACAGCAAGTAAATACTGTAGAGTTAGAGAGGAATAGTAGCAGTTAGTTGAAGTCAGCAAGACAGACAGTGATTGATTGAGTCTGATGCCTCTTTTGCAGGTGCTGGCCATGTTGTCTAGCACCTTTCTGGATGGATTCATGTAAAGATGTTGAGCATCGCTGCCCAAACTGCAACAACGTCTTGTCTTTCTACAAGCGCCTGTGATCTGGATTCAAACATGTCCCTCTTGGTCTTTGATTTGAATGGGATCTAATGGGTATAAGACAAAGGAGCGTGTCTGAATTTCATTTCACAATACTATTTCACAATATGCAACATTAAATTGCAACACATGGTTTCTAAGAAAAGTGATTTCAAATAATTCACTTATCACTTAACTGAATGTAACTATTATGACACATGTAGTAAGACTATATGGTAAGTGTTTACATTGTATGAAATATTTATTAAAATATGTATGAATATAAATATTGTATGAAATAGAATATTTAAGAACTGTTTTAAAGCTTTACATTCAGCTACTGTCAGAACTCTGCCTGTAAATGTAGATCACAGTTATGTCTCAGATATTATAGAGTCTTAACATTTTAACGTATCTTAAGAAAACTAAAGTTAACAAACACAGCTTTAATGTCAGGTTAATAAATGTTAATAAATGTTAAATTTGTAACACTTACAAGCTCACAATGTAACATTGTATTGCTATGGCACCCAATTCTACTGTAATTTTCACCTCTTAGCTTCAGTCTTCCATAATTAGGGTTGATTAGGGATAACAACTGCTATTATCATTAAATGATGCTTGTTAGATGGTTTAAGAAATCAAGCTAAATATAGTGAAGTAAGTTGTTCCTAGAATGAATTAGTGGACCTTATTTAAGTTAACAGCTCTACAGTCATTTTGATTCTGACCAATTATCTGTTGTTTAGTTTCCTGTAATTTCGACTCTTTTCCCCAGAGAGAATGACAGGGCAGCCTTAATGAATAATTTAATCACATTCACATTATTACATAAATTATTAATTTACATTCACAGAGAAATGCATGAAAGTTTCTTGATTTCAAGGGACAAGAGAGGCTGAAATGCACTGTATAAAAATTTGGGATGTGAAATTGTGGAACAGTTGTTTCAATGAGTATTCATGTGTAAACTTTAATCTAATTTGTAAATCATTTGTTCTGTAAATCCTTCAACCAGTGAGAATAATTTGTCAGTAATGTAGTATCTAAAATCATTTTGCATTCTATATTAAAAAATATTCTACAACTGTGTGCCTGCAATCTGTACAAGAACCAATAGAGGGCGTAATAAACTATTTTAAAAAGCAAGTCGTTCTGTTGCACACAGAATGGAAGCAGATGGTTACCATATTAATTTAATATGATATATATATATATATATATATATATATATATATATATACACACACACACACACAGTATATGTGAAAAAAGTTAAATTTAAAAACAAACAAAAATCTGAAATGAATTTAAAGTAATAAAATCACTGAAAATAAGCTGAAGTAATAAAATCAATAAAAGTTAAATGAATGTTTAACTAATAATCTAAACTATTTAATTGGCCAAAAGCACAAAACAAAATTACTAAAACTCAAATGAAAACTGAAAAAAGAGAGCTAATTCCAAATATTAATAAATAGTAAAATAACAAAAACAAGGCAGCAGCTCTTATATTAAACAGGGTTTGTATTAAACAAAAAAGCAATGCCTTTTGTCTCCAAATAAAGCCAGGTTTTGCTCAAACTCACCTGCCAATATAGCTATTTCTTTAAAAGAACTCAAGACATTCAAATTTACTAAATTTCTTTAACATAGCATGATGAGCCCAAAGAATATATAGAAGACTACAAACAAATGAGAGTGCCTTTCTTTTGAACCATGCAGGGCATGCAGACAGTATATTTATTTAATGAAATTAAATAATTAACCACAGTCTGCTGTGGTTTAATAAGCCCAATAGGCCATACTGCGATTTCGATTTTATTTCAATTAATTGCCTGCCAAGAATGTATGTTGCACAATAAGTGATTACAATTTCAATACTGGCTCTGTAATATAACTAACTTTATTAGTATGAATTATATATAATGATGGGCCTCTCATCATCAGCGTTGAAATGAACCAGCTGACTAAAAAAAAATCCCAAACTATGAGAATGGTTAAAAAAAATGAAGTATCATCTTTATTATTATTACTGTTCTTTTTTATTATTACTCTGCATAGACTGTGAGGAAAGTTTATCACCCATTTTGGTGCCCCATAAAACCATTATGGTGGAAGGAGTAAAAGAGAAATGGCGGGGAGAGGCTGTGTATGTGTTTGAGACGTAAGGGGAATGGTGGCCACCACTTTGCCGCTTGCAATACTAATTAATCAAATTGTGTCAGGCAGAGAGGTGTAGAAAGGCTTGAGGTGAGAGAGATTACTGTGCCAGCAGACTCACACTGCTGAACCACATGAACCCAGTGAACCAGACTCACTCCAACCGATGCCGCAAGAGCTGAAGATGGAGCGCAGGTGGCGTTAAAGCAGATAAACAGGAGCATTGAATGCCCTTATGATACTTAAGAGGAACTGTAACCCAAGGAAGGGCAATAAAGACTTCTAATGTCTTCCCTATGGCAGATAACTTTTTGAAACTTATTTAACATATCTATATTTTTAAAAATAAAGGTTCTTTGGTGTTGATGATTCCATTAACATACTTTTCATGGCACAAAAGGTTCTTTAGAGTGGAAAAGATTATTTGATTATTTAAAAAAAAAAAGTTCTTTCAAGAACAGTCAAATTAAAGGTTCTTTGGGGAACCAAAATGGTTCTTCTATGGCAATGCTATGAAAAAAACCCTTTTGGAACCTTTATTATTATTTTGTGTACAAGTGTACAAACAACAGCAACCACTCACATTTTCAGAGGTTTTTGTTCTTGAAGTTTTCCCTTTCATTTATTTTCTCCACACAGACTTCAAAAAGTTTCCTTCTTCTCAGGAGTTTTCTCATGTATTCTCATGTGGCTCCTCTAGACTTTCAGAAGAAATCTCGAAATATGCTCAGATTTGCCAAGATGACAAAGTCTGCCATCAAAAGTCAGAGAACTCGGTATGAGCTCAAATACTTCTCAACAAATACTTCTGAGACCAAATGTCCATTGATTTTATAGTACTGCACACTGTAAAAAATAAATCCGTAAAATAACAGGAAAAGTACTGGCAGCTTATCCATTAATTTTATGGACATTTCCATTAACTCTAAACACAACACAATGCAGTGTAAAAATCTAAATACAGGTAAAACACCTGTAAATAATAAATTCCTTTTGTGCCCTATTTTTACAAATTTATATAGAGTACACTGAAATTTTATTTATTTATTAGATTAAGTTGTAATTATCATTACAATATGTTTTACAAGAAAATACAATTTTCAGTGTTGCTACTTAATAAAAAAAAAAAAAAGAAAAAAAAAAGAAATCCCGCACACTATCAGTCCATGCTAAATACAGAAATTTATTCTTACTAAAAACAGCAACTTTTCGGTCCACTGACCTTCATCAGGCATATGTATACTATTACAAACAAGACATTTAAAAAGAGTCACCTCCAGTGAATGTAATCGACACTACATGTGGACCAATTACCAACACATACGTCATGCCCAGCAAGGACTCAAATATCCAATAACAAGTACTTTTCAATATTACCAATCAGCAATGTTCCATTATTTATAAACAAATGTAATCATGTTCATAAAGTCACAATGTCAGACCATTCATATCTAAACAAAGTTACTATCTCATCTCTTCACAATCCAACAGATATTCAAAAATACAATAAAAACACCCTACAACATTACATTAAATAATGCTTCATCATTTATATATATATATATATATATATATATATATATAGTGTACTTTTGCTCACATTTTAGGAAAAACATCTGAGGCAAAGTTACCTACATGAATCATAACTATTAAGTCTCTTGAGCTATATGGAAGTTAAACATATGAGCAATAAATGTTCCTCCAGGCGAGCTCACAGGTGTCCATGCATCTGCTGCACGTGTTCATGGGCAGACAGGTGCTGCAGGCTCACCGCGGGGAACAGGAGGGAAAGGCAGCCCTTCTGACTGATGTCCCATCAATGAACATCCATTTGTGTCTCCCGATTCAGAAAATGAATCAAAGGAAAAGCTGGAGGGGGAGACATTCAGGGCTCTGTTTAGAGCTTCAAATCTGTCTGACAAACCCCACACCACTTCACTTTGTAGAAAAGACAAAGGCAAAAATAGCCCATTTATCTTTCATTAACCATCACTATTAATACTGCCATCTACATCCATTTAAAATTATGCATTTTGCGCCAATTTACCAAGCTAAATTGGATGTATAAGCTATAACATCAACAACAAAAGATATGTGACATGTTTTTTCCTGCACTAGTCAGTTTTTTTTTAATTGATTTTGGGCTACTTTGCTCGGATAACTTTCATAACTAAGTGTTTATTACAGTTTATTCATTTGTGTCAGTAGAATTCAATTACAATACATTTAGACCTTTAAAGGCTATTTTCTCTCTCTCTCTCTCTCTCTCTCTCTCTCTCTCTCTCTCTCTATATAGTTCATGCAAAACTTAAGAAATCTAAAAATCTTTACTTGTATATGTCAATGAAAATGAAACATGTCATTTGAACCTGGCTATATCCAATGGTCAGACTTCTGTCCTGAAAATCTCAGCAAATTATTGCATAATTAATTAGATAATGCCTCATTTGTGTCTATTGATTTCCATTGCAATGCATATATTTAAAGGCTGTAAAGGTGTTTTTCTCATGCAATACCTAAGAAATCTAAAAACCTTTAACTCTAATATGTCAACAATAATTTTGCCTTCATCCAATGCTCAGATTTCTGTTGTGAAAATGAATGCAAATTAGTGCATATTTACTTAAATAATACCCGATTTGCATATTTAAACATAACATTTCAGAAAACTTCTAATACAAAACATTAGTTTTAATGTACTGTGATTAAGGAACTGGAGAAAATATGCTGATATCTATTAGTAAATGTTTTGCCTACACCTCTAGGTTCTTGCCTTAAGCATTGATCAGCTTATTTATTTTGCTTATACTATATATATAGTTTAATATTTGCATTTAGTGTTGGGTGTACTGGCTGTATTTATTTCTAAGGAAGATAAAAAAAAGTACAGTGAGGTGAGCCAGAAAATGACATACAGTAAGGAAATGAAAGTGACCTACCACTGCTCTCTTACCTTTTAATAAATATCACATGTCCTCTTCTTCCTCCATCCCTCACTCTGTCTTTGATGTTGAACCGGACCTCGAAAACAGCAGTCCTTTAAACAAACGCCTTTCATGCCTGGCTAGTGTCAGATATAATCACTTTATAATCAAGCCTTATCATTTCATCCCTCAAAGCGTTGCATTGCCAGGGCCTCGTGTGTGGCCAGAGGGGCCCGCGGCTCAAAGAAAGCCCCCTGGGTGAGATGAAACGCTGCGTACGGAGCTGCACTGTTTTAACTGTAACATCCTCACGTGGGAGGCGGTGACCTTTAGCTTGCTCCTTTCATAGAAAGGGATGAGGGGCAACACAGAGGTCTACTGCAACTTAAACAACAACCACACAATAAAACACACACACAATACTGATATCTTCACATGTACTGTACAGATGCTGAGATAATATTATGCATGACGGAAATAACATTCTGACCCAACCATCTGTGCTGATATATATACACAAAATAAATGAACAACGCTCCACCATGTAATTTTTCATTTGCACTTTTTATGCAATATGTCAATAACAAGTAATGCATATTGTCGCGCATTAGTAATGCATATTGTAGAAAATATATCAAATAGGCCTACTAGATTGTGTAAAAAAGGCAAAACTCACCATCATGAGGCTACGGTGTTGTAAGTGATTGCTAGGGTGCAGTGTAACTGATTACATGTAATCTGGATTACATAATCAGATTCCAAAAATTAAGTATTAATTCAATTATTTTACATTTTAAAATACTTGTAATCAGACTAGTTACTATTTGTTGATTACATGATTACATTCTCTCTAAATCTTCTTTTTCATCTTTTACATTTTACTTTCTAAAATAGCTTACCGCTTAAGGAACCATTTAACAACGAAACTACAAACGATTTTATGACCAGAACTTCAAAATAGTCCAATTCAAACATTTCAACAAGCTCAAGTCTCTATTTTTAGGCTCTCTAGATATGGTTTTGGAACCTCATTCAACCTGACTAACACAGCAAGTAGTAAATCATCCAGCCATTTTATTCTGAGGCAGTCTGACCATCCAAACCTAGAGAGATCAAGCTTAAGGGTTAGAAAATCAGATATAATCAGATGAGAGCTCTGAAAAGTAAACAAAGCTGCTTCTATAACCTTGTGACTCTGACCTCTTTAATGCCTCACTCTGAACACCATTAAACCAGACGATCTGATGAAAGACAACGGCAAATAGAAGAAGTGAGAGAAGAGATTAGTCAAAGATGAATGCAGATACAGCTTGTAATTAAGGGATAATGTAGATCAAATTTGCCTCAGATATTTGATTTACAGATTTTCATTACATCAACTATGAACGTTTTACGCAACCTAGGCTCATTGGAACTACGTGCCTCTTCAAACATTTCTGCAAAACTGAAAAAACGAACCTATACATACAAATCGCTGCAGTTTCCAGTTGAAATGAACACTAGAGGCAGTAAAACTCAGACAACTTTTATTCCTTTTCACACTAAAGTATGATTTACAGGTATATTTTTGATTAATAAAGGCAAATTTTCACACAATTAGTTGCAGAATGTTATGTTATGACTTCAAAACAATTTTAACCTCCTGCACGATTTGAAAACTGATACTTTTGAACATTGTCGTCACATATACAGCTTCATATGCATGAGTTTTCTAATCTAGTAGGTTTATTCGGTAGCTCATGCGATACGGCGTTGCACTTAGGTGATGAAGAGCTCCAGTGCGAATCCTTGTGAAACTACGGTTCAACTAAACAGCTCAGATCAGCTCATAAGGAAGTTAAAATAGCATAGCTGCATTAGCGAATTCGTTTTTATATTACTTTTGCATTTGTTAACACTATCGGGTAGGTTTGGGTTTGGGTTTGGTAGGGGATATTTCCAACATGATAGAGCATTAATCTTTAGCGACACTCACCGGATATTTGAATTCTGAGTGGCCGCAAAACGTACCTCAATCAGCATAATAAAAACGCTGCAATACGTGCCTGTACCAACGTAATAAAAACGTGCCACGGTCACGTATTAAACGTGTGTTTTAGCGCCACTCTCTGGACATTTCACTTTGAAACTGCCGTGAAATGTATGTAGAGGCACGTATTTCCAATGAGCCTGGTTTTACTGACTAGTGTTGCCAAGTCAGCGGTTTTCCCGTGGAATTGGGCTACTTCTACACTATTGCCGTGTGTTGTTTTTATAGTCCGGGGGTTAAAGTGATCTCCCCACCCCCCAGAATGAGATTTCGACTGAGGGGAAAAACTGTAGAAAAGCGTGATTGGGCTAGTTTTGATTACCAATTGGGCATGTTTTGTTTCATAGATCTGGCAACCCTGTTACTAAAGTTTCACAAATACAAAGTGATATACAAATACGAAATACAAAACAAATTTTGCATCATTTCACACTGCACACAAGCCTGGATTTGTGTGGTTTTAAACTTCGGTTAAAGCAAAGTGACACAGATTTAAAATTCAGGTTGTCATAATTTTAATGCTTGTTTTTGGGTCGTTAACCCCAAATTGCAGTGCCAATGGTATATAGTGTGAAATAATGCAGTATTAGGGGCTGTTCACACAGAACATGTCTTTGCATCAAAAATACGAGATGCAGTAATTAGGAATTTTTATTTTTTTCAAGGTGCAGCGCATGCCTCCTCCGCCATCAAATAAAACAGTTGCATTGCAACTTGATCCACTTTTTTGGAACTGACATTTAGAGACGATGCATGTAAAAGTTGAAATTCTTTTAAACGCAGTGCTCATGTGTGAGACGCTGCAAGAGACGCAAGACACATGCTCAATGGTCATGTCTGCCCAGTGCGTTTACATAGAAAATCTATGTAAAAGTAGCGCACTGAAATGGAAAAACGTGTTATGTGCAGCCCCATAAAATTTAACCGGCAGTTGTTTAGAAGCAAACAACAAACTGTAAGCTTAACGCCACTTGGCTTATTAAGCATTCATGTTCTTTCTACAATCACAGAAACTATAAGTGTTAACTGAAGTGAAGAACAGATTTGATCTTACAGTTATGGTCTGAAAAGTCTTTTCAGTGGTACAGTGTGAAACCTGAATATGCAGGATTAATAAACAGTGTGAAACATGGAAAAAATAACCCACGAGTCTGTTAATCCTGGGTTTAGAATGTTTAACAAATGTAACAACAGGGTTAACAAATGTAAATGAAAAAAGCCTTTTTGTCAAATGCACAAATGCATGCACTTGGCTCAGTCTCTTGGTGGCCTCCACTCAGGTTCAGTAAATGTCAGCTTGACTGTTGTTTTGTAGATGCATCCTCAGATTAAGAAGTTTTTGTCCAGGGTGTTAAAACACTGTGTTTATTCAGGCACAGCTCACACAGATCAAGGCCGCGGGTAGAGAGACGAGCAGGACAGAACCCTAGAGAGACAGAATACATTAAACAATCATTAATACTGCACTAACTAGCAATAAAGGGAGCTGTGAGGAGATGAACGGTTTAATAAACACTTCTGAAGGTTTAGGGATTAAACGCTCCTCCTTTTTAATAAAGGGAAATAAAAGATGTCCAACCCTTCCTGAGGTTTTTGATGCTTTTGTAAGAACGGTATTAATGAAAGAAGCAGATGGGAAAGTGTTTGAAGTGCAAAGCTCGTTGTGATCACGTCACATGGACTCAACAAAACGGAGCTCTTAATTTCTCTCTGCATATTCATGCGGTGTACTGCTTTTGAAATTGATATGTGAATCTGGAAGAGCCCTGGAAATCCCTAAATATGCACCGACACAACCATGAGGAATTAATGTGCAGATGCAGTGTCTGACAAATGACTAATGTGTCTTTTGAAACAGCAGATCTGGTCTCTGTTATGATGACACTGCAGACGGAACCCAAAGAACACAAAGTCCCGACAAATGCAGGCTGTGTTCTCAACCCATTATAAATATTCATAATAATCCCTGTCATCTCAGTCACAATGTGAAGCAAAAATCAATTCCATGAGTTCACATTATCTATACATTTCTTTCTTTAATCAAGTAGTCCAGCAGGGGCTCGAATAGAGCTTGACCCCCTTCATCATCCACGTCTATGCATTTGGCATTTACTTTTATCCAAAGCAACTTATGCTGCATTGAAAGTATAACACCTAGAGACAACCTCTACAGCCCTGAATGTCAGCAGAGACCAGCAGGGAACCAGATAAGTCCTCTGCACAATCTGACTTTGTTGCAGCCTAGAATTAAACTGCTGGTTTCGTCTGGCCAGATGAGATCAAGACACTATTTTGACACACTATTTCCCCGTTTAATACTGTAAAGCTGCTTTGACAATTTGCATTGTAAAAAGTGCTATATAAATAATGGTAACTTGACTACATTCTGACAATGCATGCATCTCATGATGGGAATAAAACCAATAACTTTGCCAATTCTTAATTACAAAAAAAAAAAAAAACTATTGTGAATATATATAATATATATGAGTTCTTGAAGAATGATCAATAGCTGTCATGCATGTATTTCTAGTTCCTGAACAGATTCCTTCCGTATATGAGTGTTTTCAAGCTTTAGTTCACTCTGTTCTAAGCTTACTGTAGTCCTTAACACACAGATACTACACACAGTCAGATTAATAATAGCAGATAATAATAAAATAGATTTCTCTTATGAATAGGCATAATTCTTTGTATTTTATTGATTCAAGATTAACGAAAATATTCTACACACTGCGTATAGGACAAAAATGCAGGTTATCACAAACACCGTACTCGTCATGTTCAATTCAAAACAGTTTATTTAATCACCAAACAGGCAAGCTTCAAGAATGAACAAAGCAGTATAGATGAGTTTGAAGTTTGTTTTTAAATAAACCGAGCAAACCGAAAGAGAAAGCACGATCTATATCCCTTACAAAAATTAACCATTCTAATTTCATGCCACTTCATTCTTTTACTACAAATAAAACCCCCAAAAAACAGTTCAACCATGTTAACCACAAATTAAACATGGTTTAGCTACACTAACCATAGTTTAACCCTGATATTTGTAGTACATCTGTGGTTGTACAAATGGTGATCAATATGCAAAAAAATCATGGTTACTACATTTTTACTATAATAAAACGATGGTTAATTTTCGTAAGGGATTACAGTTCCATCAACTATCGGTGCCTATTGGCAAAACCAATACATCGGTCGACCTCTAATCTAGATAGGTAACTTAACAAATAGCCTAAGACAGGGGTGTCAAACTCAGTTCCTGGAGGGTCGCAGCCCTGCAGAGTCTAGCTCCAACACACAACATCTTTCAGCCCTGTCATGGGGTAACATTAAATGAACTGATTTTATATAAAAGAAAGTAATACTGAACATGTCTGAATCTACCTGAACACGATAGGCTACAACAACAAAATCATTTTTTTAAGTCTGGCAGAAATAGTTCACAAAGTTAGTAGGCTACAGTTTGCTTTTGACAGTGCATTCATGATTTTTCCTCATAGAACTTGTTGCAATGCATTTTGTTTGCATGTAATTACATAGAAACGTCCTGCCTTAGTGTTTGACTAAACAAGATGTGCATTGTAGTTAAATTGACCTGTAAGGCCTGTAAAGCCTTAAAATGCTGCCTACATAGGCAGCTCAGCGGAGCATGAGTATCACTCGGGGATTCTGACAGGTTCAGACACATGTCAGTTTTTGAACGATTACACAGAGATATTGAGTGAGAAAGACTTCACTTTGCTGAATTTTCACACTGCTTTAACACAGTAACAGGTGTGATGCTGTTCTCCTCACTGTCTACTTCATGTTCACCCAATTTTGTCGTTTTCTTCATGCAGGAATTCTAGATTCTTTACTGATTCTTTTCAACCCACCTTTCACTTATGAGGGTGTGAGAATGCAAGTGAGAGAGAGACGGCAGGGAAATGAAACAGCACGTGTGAACTCCTTCAACCTTTACCAAAATCAAACATCTAATTTAACAGTTATGCTATGCATACCGGGCTGTTATTAAAGCTTGTGATTCATTATTAATACAGCCTGTCGCTTAGAGTCGAGCTGATGGATAATGCTGTTAGAGATGGAATCTCTTTCTATGTCTTTCTGAAATGAACTTGCGCCATAAAAGTGAAGCTTTGCTAGAGTGATCCAATATAGTCTCATCTAGTGATTAACAGTCAAATCAGCATTAAATTAATAAATTCATACCAGTTATTATTGTTTTTAAGGATCTGTTCTGCAGTCAAAGAAGCAATGAGTATCAGTAAAGTAGATCACTGAGTGCAGAGCAGTATGTGTGTGTTTGTGTGTGTGTGTGTGTGTGTGTGTGTGTGTGTGTGTGTGTGTGTGTGTGTGTGTGTGTGTGTGTGTATGTGTGTGTGTGTGTGTGTGTGCTTTATAGCCTCAGGCCTCTGTGTGAACATGAGGAAAGACCTGCCATTCTGTCGCTCTCGGTAATCAATGCGAGTCACTGAGTTATATTTTATTAAACGGCCGTATTCTCTCTATCACTTCACACTCATTTCCTGGGCTGTAGGAAAAATGACTTTACGAGAAGGACGGCATGGAGAAAATCAACCTTTTCCCTTCCACATCACACATATGACTGATCAAGTATGCAAAGTAAACAGGTGCACTCTGTGACCCACAGCAGTTGAGACTGTGTGCTTTTCCATCAACGTCATGTTATTACTGCTGTGTTTGATTGGTATCTAAATGATTATTTATGCAAAAAGAATGATAGGAATTTAACGTACTGTGTTACTGCTTTGAGCTCACGTTTCACAACACCAAGGTTATTCATATGCATTGGTGTTAAACATTTAACTTGTTCTTCGTACTATAATTAATTCATATTATTATAAGTGATGCTGTTACACTCCTAAGTATTAACTCATCCCACATCATTTGTGCTATGGACATAAATGAGTCCTAAACTCATGCATCTCATTAAGGAGAGGTATGCTGCAAGTAATCAATCAGTAATCACACTTATTTTCCAGGTGGACAATAAAATTAGTAAAAAAAAAAACATATCTAGAGACAAAAGTACAGTAATAAACCACCAATAAATCACACAGAAAACCCTAAGAACCACATAGCAATCCACTCAAACCACATAATATCTCAAACATTAGAATATATACATAAGTGGACACAAATTTTGATTATTATTTACAATAAGACTAATTATTTTTAAAGTTTTGAAGTTAAATTTGCACTTTATATGAAAAATAATAATTTCCTCTATCTCTACCTAATATTTATTTTAAAAATTACCAGTGCAATTAAAATACAGGTATTGGTAATTGTATCGGTCAGTACAAAAAAAAAAAAAAAGAAATTATCGCTATTTTAATCGTTCTGAAAAAAAAAAAGTGGTATCAGAACATTATTATCATTCTTATTATTATGTAATTTAGTGATTACTGTACCTCTATACTTGAACAGCTCTAAATGTCAATTCTAACATTAAAACACATAATCAAATTAAAGATAAAATATGACTGAATGATAAAATTAACTAAAAGTAACTGAAGCCCGTACAATACATTTGAACAGGCATAATTACGCATAAAAATTACTAAAGGACAAATATTTACTAAAAAACCAAATCCAATGATTAATATTTCTTTGGTTTCTCTAGCTAAAATATATATACCCAGGTGGAAAAAGTGCAGTAAAATACAATTTATTTCAGTACACTTCCATAATGTACTTTAAAGTGCTCTATTTCCGTGCACTAATTTTGTACTTAATATACTAAAAATTATTCTTTAGTACTTCTTAAGATAATCTTAAGAACATCTAAGTGTACTCAACTGTGCTATATCGGGACACCATGAATATGAACTAAAATGTGCTTTTAACATACTTTCTCTTAAAAAAAATATTTAGTTCCCACTTGTAGTACAATTGACCGTTCGCAAAGAGCTTGATTGACAGGCGATCAGACCAATCAGAACGCAGATATTATTTCCCACCGCTGCTATCCGCAGCTACGGCCTGTCGCCACAGAAATACATGTTAAAACGGGGGAAAAAAGATCGACTGAATTGAAACGTTTTCAATATAACTAAATATAAAAATGTGCGGAGGGTTAAGCTGTGCTGTTTTTGGCTGCCACGGTAACGGCAATAAGCTAAGGTATTCCTTTTAATGTATTTGTTTTGCGTACCAGAAAATCTGTCATGTCTGTCATGCGCTGTATGCATGGCTTGCAGCGCTTACAGTTTTTTACGATCGCTATGACAATTCTTTCGATACTTTTAACAATTTTCCTAAACTCTTAACGTAGTTAGCACATCTGTCTGTGTAGGCTATACAATTAACACATTTATTGTTGCTTTGACACAAAATGCATACAGTTAACACACATTTAAAATGCTTGAACTTCTTTTACACACAAGCTCAACCAAGACCAAAACAAAGTAATTTTACTGCCAAATTTTCAAATGCTTTCACACTGTATGTCAGAACAGATAACATTATGTTCTAAACCTAACTTGTAGGATAAAGTCAAAGTGAACTGCTGTATATATATATATATATATATATATTGTGAACTGAAACACAAATATGTCCCCTGTATCTTATTCCATTGCTAATGAGAAACAGCTGATTGAAGTTATGCAAATATATTAATTACAAGAAATAATAATAATAATAAATTAAGCTCTTGTTCTGTCTAGACTGGACTATTGCAATGCTCTCTTGGCAGGTCTTCCAGCCAGTTCCATCAAACATCTACAATTAATCCAAAATACTGCAGCAAGATTAATTTTAATGAGCCAAAAAGAACGCACGTCACACCTCTGTTCATCAATTTGCACTGGCTACCAATAGCTGCTCGCATAAAATTCAAGGCATTAATGTTTGCCTACAA
>JAFVLL020001035.1:0-30686 GCA_021397915.2 Tor tambroides | reverse complement strand
TGATTGAAAAGGCTTCAGTGGAAGAGGAAAAAAGAGTTTTTCCCATACAGCGTCTTACGACGCAGTACGAGTGAGAATATCGACAGGGAACATATGGTGCCACAATAGTAAAAAATAATATAACGCTATAATACAATCAAATAAAATAAACATTCAGAAGACATTTTTGAACATTATGAATATATATATATAGAGAGAGAAAACTGAATATGGTGATCACAGCAGTAGTTGGTTTCTGAGAACGTGAAGCTCCATGATTTTTTTGCAACTATTGCACGAGTGTCCTCCACCAGTCCTCTTTTTTTCTGACTTGAGGATGTTTTTTCTTAGTTTCGAGGATGTTTTGAAGACATTCAGTCTTATTAGATTTATGGCAGTGAAGCAGAAATTCTGCTCTCTCAAGCTCACCATATCATGAGCACAGATTCTTTCTTCTTTTGGAAACCATATTCTCCCTCTCTTTCCTCTTATGTTGCCCTTCATTTTCAAAGTGGGGCAGCGGCAGGTGAAAGCCTGAGTTTTTGATCTGCTGGCTTGGCCAGTGGCTTGTTTGCCAGCACTGATCTTCAGTGCCTGGGAGAGCAGTTTCTCAGCTCTCACTGCTGCATGCCATTAATCAGGATTCTCACTAAACCCAGAGTCCAAATGATTCTAATTACTTTTCATTATGGTCCTGCTGGCCCAGCGATACTGCTGCGTTCTGTCACTTCATCAGAACATGCACCAGCCAGAAGCATTAAAATAGACAGAAGAAGCAAATGCATCATGCATTTTTTTTTAACATATGGAACACCAGTGACAGTTGTGGTTTGTTTTTGTGCCCTGGACTGTGGGTAAATAATAAAATATTGATGCAAATTATCTGCAGAAAGCTCCACATGATTAGTATTATTATTGACACAGAAAATACTGCAACACTTAGGTAACAACTGGTAATTGCATTAGGTATCATGAACCAACAATGAACAATTTTTCATTAAGATTTATCTAATTCATGTTAATTTATAAAATAATATTGTTCAGTGCTTTCAAAAATACTGTAGTTTGCAACCTTGCCTCTTTTTTTTTTTAACTTTCCTTGTTGTACAATATCTCCTTTTTCATGTTGTGGCTTAATGTGGTTTCCTGGTGGTGTGCAGTAACCTTGGTAACCAGGTTGATGAGTACCTCAGGGTAGATGGGGTGTGGTTATCTATTTCCGCTGTGGAGAAGTCCAGAGGATGTGTCTAGAATATCCCAGCTAAGTGCTTCAGATATGACCCACAGGGAAACAGAGGTGGCTCTGGAATGACTGACACAGATT
This sequence comes from Tor tambroides, assembly GCA_021397915.2. NCBI lineage: Eukaryota > Metazoa > Chordata > Actinopteri > Cypriniformes > Cyprinidae > Tor > Tor tambroides. Next base: position 29,383 of record JAFVLL020001035.1, on the reverse strand, counting down.
GCCATCACTGCTATCTATCAGACAAGAAATGTGAGCTTATGTTTTATCTACAAATTAACAAAAACCTCAATAAACAAAGATTCCATATTATAAAGAACAACTTATTCATTAAATAAGATGCATATAAACAAAAAATGTGTGTCTGTGGTGTCACTATAGGGAAAACCATTGTTTTCTTTTTCATGCATCAGTCAATTTTTTAGATTTTGGGCTATTTCGCTCCTAGACTAATGGAAGAAAACTTCTTATTACACTTCATCTATTTGTCTCTGTGAATTTCAATTAAAAATAAAGGCCATTTTCATTAAAATGAGTTTAGAAACTGAGCTAGAAAACTCAGCAACAGTTCCATACATCAAACTTTCCTGTTTTATATTCTGTATTCTGAGGGGTTTTACAAAAGGGTTTGTTCATATATCATTTGCCTGCTTTATTCAACATTTTATTCCTAAAACACAGTGCATATTTATTCTATTTCTGTCTGTTGACAGTGTTTTCTGATTTATGGAAAGATAAAGACGCAGAGAGCTATCCTGTGCAAAAACCTTTAACTCTACAGAGCTTTGACCTGGCTTCATCCAATATTCAGATTTCTGTTCAGGAAATCTTTGCAAATGATTGCATATTTAATTATTTATATATTGGGGGGAAATGCAGTTCAGAAAACTTACAATACAAAACAACTGTCTTAAAGGGATAGTTCACCCAAAAATGAAAATTCTGTCATTAATTACTCACCCTCATGTTGTTCCAAACCCACAAGACCTTTGTTCATCTTCGGAACACAATTTAAGATAGTTTTGATGAAATCCGAGATATTTTTGAAATTTGTAACGACATGAGGGTGAGTAATTAATGACATAACTTTCATTTTTGTTTGAACTATACCTTTAATGTACTGTGATTAATCACCTGGGTAAGTATGGTGATATCTTCAAGTTGAAATGTTTGCCCTATTTACCTGTGGTATCTTGCCTTAAAGGTGCAGTGTGTAGATTTTAGCGGCATCTAGCGGTTGAGGTTGCGAATTGCAACCAACGGCTCAGTCCCCCGCTCACCCCTCCCTTTAGAGAAGCTACGGTGGCCGATACAGGGCTAAAAGATGCCGTCGTCTGAGACCGCTGAGAGCAATGAAGTTTCTTTACAAAGGTAAATTAAGGAATCATATTTACTTAATTATTCAATAAACCGATGTCATTGCGAATATTACTGTTACTTGTTCATCCTTGTGTCAGTGTTTTTTCGCAAGAACAACAGTGACGAAACGCGCTCTGTAGAGCTGTTTGTCCGTTAAGGGCTTCTATGTATGGCGGCTTCCATGTAAGGGGACCCGCGGTGTATGTATATAGAAATTGCTCAATCTAAGGTAATAAAAACATAACGGTTCATTAAGTAAGGTCTTTATACTCCTCTGAAAACGTAGTTATGTATTGCATTTCTGTCTATAGATCATCCTAAATATTACACAGTGCACCTTTAATTTCCCTTTTCTCATATCATGAGAAGTTTAGAGCAGTTTACAGTAGAAGATGAAAAATTGGATGTAACTTTGCATAGAAAGGTTGATAAGTGGTTTTAATTACACTAGTCCCATGTTAAGACATATAAAGTCTTGAGTCTATATTTTCACTTTCAAAACAATGTGTTTTTTAATGTTTGCTTTAGTACAATGCACTATAAGTGCATTACTGCAAGTGCATGGATGAGTCTAAATTTTTTTTCTAAATTAAACACACACACACACACATATCAAAAATCAAGCATTTAAACTGAAAGAAGTTTACATATATACACAGTATAACCCAAGATTCCAAACTTTTCAGTCGGTTACAGTACAGTATATCAATTCATTCAAATCATGTCCATGTCATTAAGATATCTAACTCACGCCGAAGCGATTCCACCTCATCTAAGCTCACACTGAGTTCCCAGAGCGCTGTCTGTTTATCACCTCACCTCAGCACTTTTATATATGCTCGCTGAATTATTAGCAGTAAAAGTATTGGTGAGGTACATTTAATGGGGACATGATTTTAATGTGATTATCTACTGTAGATCCCAGACTAATAATTCACATTCACATCTAATAATTCACATTTGAACCTCTTGAATTATTCAGGAAAGTTTTCCACAGATTAAACAGACTTTAGTCCTAAAGGCATCTTAAAACAGATTCACATAATTCCTCACTGTAAACCAAATGTGGACAAAAGAACACAAGACATTAGCTTAAACCTGTTAATTGCTTCAATTCCTAGGAGATTTGTGTCCTCTCTTTGTGATTCTACACAGGACACCCCATTTTGTTCCCATTACACTGGTGATTTGTCATCTGAGCAGCTGTATTTCCTCGGGGTCAGGTTTATCCCTTTACTCTTCCCTTTGGAATGCTGCAGAGATGAGGAATTATTTGGGATTTTCATGTATCACAGCACTTTCTAGTCTTGTCGAAAGATTGAGTGAACCTATATCCACCCACACACACACACACATCATTGTCAAACACAAAAACATACAACAAATGCACACACTCACACTTTCCTTCCTCTGTTGTTCATTTGTCTGGTGTCAGTTTAGAGTCCTCTCTAATTGGCACCTGAGTTCAGCTACACAACAGTCTGTCAGCTGTGAATGACAGAAAGACGAATCCAGGGAAAAGGTATCATTATTTGCCTTACACACACATGCCTTCTCAAAAATAACAGGGTAGAAAGCCATTCTTCACACGGTGAGTGAAGTTGCTTACTGTCTGCACAGACACACTGTTTGCTTCTGTAAGGTAAAACTCTATTTTGCATAGAGTTTATACTTACAAAGTCAAAAAAGGTCTAGAAAACCTAGAGAAAAGTATTGGTTAGCATTCCTATTCATTTCAAAGGCAGAGAAAAAAATATTCCATTACACAAATGTCCATTTCACTCTTTAAATAGCCCTCAAAAAATGAATGTATATAAATAAAAATAAAATATATAAATAAATGTACATTAAATAAACAAATACATTTATGTTGAATAAACTAATTTCGTTAAGTTAATTTACATGTTTAATAAATAAATTTACAGGTTTTACAAATGTACAAAATAAACAAGTTTGTGTTAAATATGTTTAAATTAGTGCTGTCTAATTGATTAAGAGCGATTAATTGCATTCAAAATAAAAGTTTGTGTACTGTGTATATTTACATTTAAGAAGAGAGAAATGTAATTTTTTAAATATATACATGTATGTGTGCATATTATATATACATTAAATATACAGTACAAACACGTATATTAACACAAAGGTTTATTTTGAATGTGATTAGTCACGATTAACTGATCTGAATGCTCTAGTTTAAATAAATGCTTAAATATATTTACAGATTAAATTAGTACATGTTTGATTAATATATTTACATGTTAAATAAATATTTATTTATTTTTATTATTTTTTAATGAGAATACAAGGCTAGTTTTTAAATGGCTATCAATAAAGACAAAACCATTACACCCAAGAATTGTGTATAGTTACAGTAACTGGACCATGCTAACTAGCCAAACTATTAACTTACTAACACTCTCACACTCAAGACAGTACAGCATAGCACTAGCAACAGCATAGGTTTTGTTTCCAGGGAATGCATATACTGCTAAAATGTATACTTTGAATGCAGTGTAACTCACTCTAGATAACAGCATCAGCCAATTGAATAAATGTAAAAACGTCTACCAACTGAATAAATGTAAATGTCTTCCGCTGAGGAGAGTTGCTTTATTGCGTCAGTTATATTATGAAGAGAAATGCAACCGCTTGGCCAAAAAGGCCTGAAGCAATGTTACCAGTACACTATTATGGACGTATATATACTGGGGAGTCCAGGTGAATGTCCTTCTCTGGCCTGTAGATAAATGGATGGGGTAATGGGGCCTAGTAGTGAAGATGAGACCCCGGAGCGACAGGGCAGGGGAGGTTTGAGGGTGAATTCACATGGAAAAATAATCACAATGGGAGGAAAATCAATTCCTTCAATTTGCGGCAATTCCATGGAGAGCTTTTACAACAGTGACGCAACAAAAGACACCCTTGCCTTGCCAGTCAATTGCACATTATTTAATAGAGTTCACCTGAAGTCTACTAACCACTAGCTGCAGATGTGAAGTGTGCTGGGAAAAGAGAAACTCATTTCCTTTTCAAGGTTGTATTTACATTCCTGACAGGAAGGAGTATTCATATCAGAACAACCTCATCTTGAGTTACAGCTCTGATTGGTGGAGTTCTGTTGTTTGAAAAACAAGACGTCTCATTCCGATCGCATCAGTGCATTGAATTTGGACGTTTCTTTTGTTTTTAAAACCTTGCAAGACAGCGGCTCTGAAAGTCAGAGTATCCTACGTGAAATGTCAAACATGACCACAGCAGCTTGAAGCAGCTGCCTGCACATTTTCAGCATCACAGCAGGTTTTCGTCTCCAGTGGGGAGTTTGCATCTGAGGTAGTTTAGATAGAGGTTCAATGTTGCCTCCAACAGGCTTGAAGCAGCAAAACATTTTTGAAGTGTTAGGATGTGTCAGGTATTTTTCACATACTGTATCAAGTGTCAGTTGTTTACTGAATGTTAAAGAAAATACTGGCTTCATCATTTACACTACTGTTCAAATGCTTGGGGTCTGTAAGATTTTTTAATGTGTATGCAAGAAGCCTCTTATGCTCACCAAAGCTGCATATATTTAATCAAAAATAGAGTTAAAATGTGAAATATTATTACAGTGTATAATAACTGCTTTCTGTTTTAATACATTGTAAAATGTAATTTATTCCTGTGATGACAAAGCTGAATTATTCAGCATTCATTACTCCAGTCTTTAGTGTCACATGATCCTTCAGAAATTATTCCAATATGCTGATTTTGGTGCTGAAGAAACATTTCTTGTTATCAACGTTGAAAACATTTGTGCTGATTAATATTCTTGTGGAAACAGTGACAATTTTTTTCAGGATCCTTTATAAAAATGAATATTCTTATATTATATTCTAAATAAAAACTTCAAAAGAACTGTGTAAAATAGTAAACTTTTGCAACATTATAAATGCCTTAACAGACACTTTATGAATATTTATGCATCCTTGCTGAATAAAAGTACACATTTCTTTCAATAATAATATTATTATTAATAATAATAATAATAATAATAATGACCCAAACTTTTGAATGGTAATGTAGGTTACAGGCCGAATTGAGCACTGAGTGGTTCTCTCCAGCACATTATCAGCTCAAATTGACTAAAAATACCAAAATTATGAATGCTGACCATCATTAGCTTTCAATCCAAGTTGACAAATGTAATTTATGACAAAACACTAACTAAATAAATAAATAGGAAATTATGTAGAAATTCCATCTCATCTGTTTAAGAGAACAAAACCACACCTTCTTGTGCAAAATTAAATTAAATTAATTTAAATTAAATATAAAAAATGTAATTAAATTAAATATAAAAAATGTAATTAAATTAAATTAAATTAAAAAAATAAAATAAAATAAAAAGTTGTGGTCACAGGGGAAGCCACTCTGACTCTTTTATTAAATGTAATAAATTATTTTTACTTTAAAAGACAAAAAAGCTCCTGACAAACCCTATGTTTGCTAGCAATTGACAACAGATGCCTGTGTGTGTTAGTTTTTCTTCTCTGAGTGAATTCAGTCAAATGACTCAAATCACAAGAACAATTTGATGCATATATAGAAATTCATTCAGTAAATGTTTTTCTTATCTTCTTACACTAAAAATTAGTATAGAACGAATTTTTACATAGACATTGTTAGTAAATTTCACAAGCAATTACAAAGAAATGGCAACTTGAATTTTGAAGTAGAAAAAGTGAAATAGTATTTTCTTGTAAAATGTACTCCAATAATCTTTTATTTAAAACCTTTTTTTTAACAGTGCACAGAATAAAAATATATATTCACCTTAAGCAAGCAAATATGTTTTTTAATGCACATTTTGAAAATTGTATTGCCACAACTTTTTAAGCAGTATCCCAAATTTCACCTGAAAATATGCAGTTGGAAACCTGACTAGTGGCCCACGAATGCAAACATACTCACTAATCATTTATGGAAACATGTAAATATGACAAGCGTGCCTACACTCATCTTTCCAAACACATGCATGAAACACAAATTTTCATTTGCTTGTACATAAACATCAGGCTTTATGGGTTTTCTATATGAAGGACCGATTCATCACACCAGTCCCTAAAGAGCTGTGAAATATAGCTCGCCTGGGGCAAGTTTGCTTTGCCTTTATACCAGGGAATGGAAGCGTAAGGTCAGACTGTACAAGTGCAAAGAAAAGGGCTAACATAACTGATGATTATCGGCTGTATGTGTGTGTATGTGTGCGAGCGTGTACGTTAAATAAAAAGGATGTAAGGTTAATGGTCTGAATGAACTCTTTCTTTAAGAAACAGGGTAAACGAGTCTGGTGTCTACAGCAGAACAGCCTAAAGCGCTCCTACAGCTATCAGGGTTAAAAGAGAGGAAAGACTGCACATTTATAGGCTCTTGAAAACATTAATGCCGTTACAGATTTATAGAACAAATTCTGTGGTCATTAGTAGCCATATGTCAAGCTCAGGCAACACATAATGATTTCCTCCACACCACAGTTTCCTGCAAAAACAAATGCTTCAAACTCATCATCCATGAATTCTGAGAACACGCACACCCAGCCACACACAGCCGCACAATATTTCTCTAATAAGCGTGCTGGCAAGCAGCAAACCCGATAGCTTACAGGCATGAGAGATTACATTAGCATGCTTTAATGCAATTTCAGGATCCTGCATTGTTTGGCACTGTAAAGAAATCTATTGCTCTCACCAGAGACAACTAGAAGCTGAGAGGAAGGGTAGGATCAGGAATAGAGCACCGCGGAGGAGAGAAAAGAGGATGGGGTGGTTATTATAGAGGTTTATGTAGTGTCCGTGTATAGGGATGGCCGTGCGAGTGGTGTGTTTGTCCTCTGATAAGGCCTGTGTTCCCGGAGCGCCTGGACTCCCAGGTCCAATATGATTTGGACAGACAGTGGATGAGAATGTCCAATTTCCTGCCACGGGAAAGGCAAACTGGACGGCAGATATCACTGGATCTATGGCCCGGGCATTTGAGCAGTCCAATCAGCTTAATGGCTTAGTAGTCTGTGGAGATGTGGAAGATGAATACTGCTGGACTGGATTATGACCAGTTTATTTGGACAGTCAATATGTCTTTCTGTGCCTCATGCAAATTATTGCCTTTTTTGACACAGTTCAGCAATACGTGTTAATCTTATGACAGAAATGGTGGTTAACAAAGAGTATTTTGATTTTGTTCAACAAATGATATTGAGGGGAAAATCATGATGATAATTAAACTATTTTAATTAAAACATACTGTTGACAAAAATATGGCTGGAAAAAAATAACACTCCGATATACTGGCAATGAATTAAAATGTTTTTTGAAGAAAAACTATGAAAGGAAATGATTGTTTGAAATTCAATCACAGTAAATGAGCTGAAGCCAAACAGTAAATGAATACCAGTTATCTGAAGCACTTTGCTAGAAGTCAATTAACTCACTCAAATGTATTGTATATATGAGATTATTCAGATATATACATAACACAGTTTCATGCACAAAATGACATACACTACTGCTCAAATGTTTGGGATTGGTATGATTTTTAATGTCTTTGAAAGAAGTCCTTTATGTTGACCAAGTCTGCATTTATTTGATCAAAAATACAGTAAAAAAAATGGAAATTTTGAGAAATATTATTAGTTCATAATAACTATTTTCTGTTTTAATATATTTTAAAATGTTAATTTATTCCTGTGAATTATTGCCCTCTGAATCTTCAGTGTTGAAAATGAATGTGTTGCTTTGTATTTTTGAGGAAACTGTGGAAAATTTTTCCAGGATTCTCTAATGAATAGAAAGTTCAAAAGAACAGCATTTATTTGAAATAGAAATCTTTTGTAGCATCATAAATGTCCTTAATGACACTGTCACTTATGATCAATTTAATGCATCCTTGCTGAATAAAAGTATTGGGTCATTCCGTGTCAACTCAACCAGAGGTCCCTGGTTCAAATTTTTGATTTTGCTAATATTTTTTCTGAAGAAAGATAAACATGTATAGTGTTGAAAGCTAAAATATTAAATGTCGTGGATGAATATTTACTGTATCTTGTTTTCGTCTGTCAAAAAAACTGCATTGAACATACCTGTCTGAGTGCCATAAATAGCTTTTCTTTTTCCAAAGTTTGTGTGCCTATAACTCAAGAAGAATTAAAGATATCACAATAGGATCTTAGATTCTAGTTCTTAATAAACCTTTCTTTTGGAAGTTTCTGAAATTTGGATGATTTGACACAGTATGACCCTATTACTTTTTTCAAAGAAAAAATAAATCTTACTGACTCTAAACTTTTGAATGGTAATCAAATTACATGCCAGTCAAAATGTGACTACATTGTGATTACACCTTTTCTGTAAAAATGCATTACAACTAGGGCTGGGCGATATATATCGTTCGATATATCCATGCGCATTTCGTCAGTAAAGCCGGTTCTTTGATTAGCGGAAAATCTCCATCACCTGTTTTGAAATAGAGCGCCAGTTAATACACAGAGCCGTAGATCACTGACAAGCTAAGCCAGTTAATCACCCGCGAAAATGAACGCGGTATTGCGTAGCTTGTCAGTGATCTACGGCTCTGTGTATTAACTGGCGCTCTATTTCAAAACAGGTGATGGAGATTTTCCGCTAATCAAAGAACCGGCTTTACTGACGAAATGCGCAAAATATCGTTCGATATATATCGCCCAGCCCTAATTACAACTAATAATTGCATATATTTCTAACACAAAATCTCTCTCACTCATATCGCTCATGCCAATGTTTTCCCTTCTAGGTCTATAATACCTGCAGGAGAAAGCCATTCATTAGTATTCCCACTCAACAATGGCTCGGCTGGCACAAGACCTCTTGTATACAATGCCATGAGACTAATAACTCTGTATCATGACAATATAATGACAGCGGTGATTGGCTGATTGCACCCCAGGAACACAAACAGTCCCAAATCCTTCACTAACTAGAGAAATGGTATAATACATACATATATATACACACACTGAACCATAATAAAATATTGCTTGCAAAGAAATAATTGTCAGGAAAACAGCTAATTCTGAATGGTCATGAATGGAGAAACAGAATTCAGATTGTATTATGGCATCTACCATCAAGGGATATGGACAGTCCTAACCATCCAAACCTTGACTGCTATGACCGTCAGTTGATGGTGGTTCATGTATGAAATTATGCAAATGTTCAGCATGTCTATCTGGCCCCAGTCAAAATAAATATATATAAACTGAAATGCCCTATTCAAATTACTAGCAAAACAAAATGAATATTCACATCTAAACGCTAGCCAAATTAAGTCATAACTCAAATTCAGATGTTGTTAGAGGGAGGTTGGCAAACCCGTCAAATAACGCCCTTCAAGCTATGCAAGACACGAGCAACATTAATTTACCATATTTAACATTTATGAAATTAATTACTCTGCTCTGTCAAACCGGCACGCAGCAGTCATTAGAACGAGGCAATGCTAATAAGTCATTACTTGTTTGTTTATCAGTAACACAGTGTGTTCAAAACACATTTTCCTCTTACTTTCTGTACAGGGTTGAATGGCGGGTAATTAAGGGTATATGTCACTGCACACAGCTAGATCTTATAGAGTCCAGTATTCACTGCCATGCCCTTACTGACCAATACATCCTGCCTAGCTGCCAATAGCAATGATGTCAGCAGCACTTTCCCACTGACAGCACTGTAGTTGTCCTCACGGTTACACAGACACTTTATCACAGTGACAGAACTCAAAGCTTTTTCTTTTGTGATCTGCAAAACAGCACAGACCATTAGCTGTCGGTGAAAGTAAACCTCTGACCTCCTTACGTAATGCTGTACACTGCACTGCAGTCAATAAACACTAGTGTAATATATTACAATAAAAGAGATTTGCTTGGTGTCTGAAAGGATTAGAAAAAACCTAATTCAGTTCAGAGACATGACTTTTTAGGGCGCAATTATTTTTAGTCACTTTTCAAGTCTTGAAGTGATTTAAAAAATCCTAAGGGTTGTAATAGTACAAAATTATTGATAATTGCTAACGTTACTGCATGAATGAACGCTCTTGGTTTTAAATAAATCTAATTTAATAAATAAAATTTGGACTTCACCCACTGCTTAAAAGCACTTTTGGTAAGTCATTGCATCCAAAATTGCATACAGCATGAGCTGCAATTGATGAAGAGCGTACTTCTTCAATTAAAAACCAGTAAGATTTTATAAAAGAGAAATTAATACTTTTATGCAGCAAGAATGCATTTAAATTGATCAAAAGTGATAGTAAACAAGTTTTAAATTAAAATGCAGTTCTTTTGGATTTTATATTCATCAAAGGATCCTGACTTATTATGGTTTCCATACAAATTTTAAGCACCACAAATAGTTTTCAGCATTGATAACAATAGGAAATGTTTTCTTAAGCACCAAATAGAATGATTTCTGAAGGATCATGTGACACTGAAGACTGGAGTAATGGCTGCTGAAAATTCAGCTTTGCTTCACAGGAATAAATTACATTTTAAAATAATTTAAATATAAAATAGTTATTTTAAATTGTAATAATAGTTCACAATAATTCAATTTTTACCAGATTTGCTTATCAAATAAATGCAGCCTTGCATCTTCCAAGACATCTTATTGACCACAAAGTTTTGAACAGTAGTGTACATAGTATTGAAAGTAGTATACAGATGAGAGACTGTAACCCATTACCAGGGTTTTAAAACAAAATAATAAGCAAGTCATTTAATTATAATTTTTGATGAGCAACTTTTTTTTCTAAACAGGTTAAAAATCAATAAGTATCTCAGAGACCTGATATATATGGCATTATAACTACTACTGGGAGTTCACCTGAAAAAAAGTCAGTGGTATCTATTTAATGCAATAAGCTCTTCTGAGAAAGCACTACTAACTGGATTGGCCAAAAATGCCTGGTTAAACTATTCAAAGTTTAGTTTGAGGCCTTTTGCAGCAGGTAAACTACATATGCAAGATATGCATAGCATTGCATAGTGTTTTTGTTTTCTCTAAACAAAAAACAAAACCAACTGTGGTGGGTCTCATTAACATGACGGTCAAAAAGAAGGCCAGGAAAAAGTGCCAAGTGGACTGGAACAATGCTAACAGTAAGCATATTTACACAAGACTGATCAAAAAGTAATGCCACCCAGTGGAAGGACCACATAAAAATACCATATATCAAATGAGTTTAAACATCACACATCCATTATCCACATTGTAATGGTAGACATTTTTTTTATCACTTTGTATAGATATTATCTTATCCATATATCAGTGTCTCTCACCATCTGAGAGACTTAATTCCCTATTTTCAGCAATTCAAAAAGTAATGTCATGTCTAGACAGAGCAACACACAAAGGGACATACGGGTTTTATTTGTGAAAACACAAATTTAAAAATGGCACAGCGATAACAGCTGAAGAATCAACAAGCAATTTATAGAAATTCCCCCAGATCACTTCTAGAAGAACGAACTTATGCAAATGAAATCAGACAGGAGAAATGGCAGGAGATAAGCAAGTAAAGAGAGGCAAAGGTGTGGCGACAGAGGTATCTGGGTGTATATATTTAGAGTGTAAGTACATGATGAGACCTGAAGCTTGCTGATCAGCAGGGGAGCTTCTGCTTTTGAGCAGGAGATAACTCAGACGTGCTGCTCTATTCATCTTCTCTGCCAGGAAGGCATTCTCCCAGACATTAAAGCTTCACCGCAATCTTTCATCTTCCCTCTTTTCCTTCTTTCCATTTCCATTCCCTCTCTCAGTCTTATTTTCGCTCTCAAAAAGAGCGCACCGCACATTAAATTTACAGTTCTTTCTCCATCCTAATCTGCCTCCCATCACAATTCCATCTTTACACATCCCACCTGATCCACAAGCATAATGAGAAAGATATGAGTGCATTTCCCCATAACTTGAACTGCAATCCACATACTTCCAAAGTGTCATCAGTCACAACCTAATGTGTGCTCCAAGAAAGAAAATATTTCAACCATTCTGTGGGGTTCAAATGCAAATGCAGCAATGCACCAATACAGTGGCTCTCAATTTTTTTATTTTGTGTGTGTGTGTGTGTGTGTGTGTGTGTGTGTACCTGTTTTTTCTATCCTGGTGGGGACTTAAACCGGAATACACACAAACCCATGGGGACGTGTGTCACGGTGGGGACCTAAATTGAGGTCCCCATGGGTAAACAAGCTAATAAATCACACAGAATGAAGTTTTTTGAAAATCTAAAAATGCAGAAAGTTTCCTGTAAGGGGTAGGTTTAGGTGTAGGGTTGGTGTAGGGCGATAGAAAATACGGTCTGTACAGCAGAAAAACCATTACGCCTATGGAGAGTCCCCACAAGGATAGCAAACCAGACGTGTGTGTGCGCGTGTGCGTGTGCGTGTGTGTGTGCGTTAAAACAACTTTTGCAAAAACAACAAAAGAGCTTTTTGTTTAAAAAATACACAAAGGAACATTCTTATTTACATAAGCACACCCAAAGCCATAAAAAGATAAAAAGTAAGGTGTATGGTAAGTACATAACCTATAAGGAGAAAATTAGCACACAAAATGAGCAATAAACTGAAAAACTCATAAATAAATAAACAAAGAAAGCAAGCAAGCATTTAAGGTTTAGGGGAAAAAAAGTTAAGGTAAGGCACCACAGGCTGAAATCAAATGCCCCAACACAGAAACATAAAACACACACATGCATGCATACATACATATATATATACAGAGAGAGAGAGAGAGAGAGAGAGAGATACACACACACACACATCAACAGAAAAAAAAAAGATGTAGATAACCTAGACAACCTTAGTTAAACTGACACCACTCTATTGCAGAGATATGGTTGGTCCAAAGAAATTCAAAACCATAACACGAAAAATTAAAGCTGTTTGCAGAACATATTTGTTATATTCATTTATAAACTGAAACATAAATAGTTTCTCTATTTTGTTAGTGTGGCTGAAACGAAATCTCAGACATCCTTACACCAGGAATCTCTCACTGCAGGAGAGCTAAATGAATTTCCCCAGTAGGGACTGAGCTCCTGTAAGATAATTCACTCCTGCCTTTATTGCATTTACTCCCGTCTCAGCTATCTGAAGCTTTATTAGTTTGTTTCAGTCAGCCTGCACTTCTCAATTTGATATTTAAAAAAAAAAAAAAATCATCCATCGCAGATAATTACTGTTAGAATTACCGCAACCTCAACAAATCATATAAATTTTCACAGGTCCAGAGGGAAATGGACCTCTGATTGATCAGATGCTCAGGAAATTGAGTCTAAATAAATAATGAAGCATAGAATCATTTTGGACCGTAAGGTAAATACAATGTTCTCAAGAGTGCTTTAAATAAAAGAAATCTTATAGTCTCAGATGTATTCTATATATAGGCTAACGGTCAGTTCACTGATTTATGCTGCGGAAGTTGAGTGGTGTGCTACGTTCACAACGTGACTCAGATGGACCCAACAATGAAGCAAATAATAACGGCAATACAACAACAGTAGCCAAAAATATTAGCCAACAACACAACAAGACCAAAAGAACAACCAAAACTGCTGCGTTATAATCATGTTTGATCAATAATCTGAAATTCTATAGGACAAACGAACTCTTTTTGTTTTAATGCTAGCATAGCATCAAAAAATACTAACATTTTGCAATGCTCACAGTATATTGTGTAACATCCCAAAAATCCTACTGTACTTTATAAACAAAAAAATGGCAAACTTACCTTAACCTCCTGTTTTGATATCCCCATGGTACAACAAAAAATGCTCTTTTGTGGCCTGATACTGTTATGTTGTAAACTATTGTTTACATCACAAATATCATTGTGTGGTATCCAAGTATGCCTAAAATATCTGGAGAAAACAGTCACTCAACTAACACAAGGCTTAAGAGGTTTGTAAAGTGCCATCTTTGCTCATGGGTGCACACATTTTCAAACAATCACCTGCTTCATAAATGTCATGTGACTTACTCTGGCGCCACATGATATTTTGATAGTCAAATACAGCAGAGAGTGGGAAATATGAAGCAAATTTAACATGTCAGTGGAGAACAATGTCATTTAATAGAAACAAATAACTATATTAACTATGCTATCCAACCAAACATTAACCTCTGGTTGTGCCCAGCACAGTAGTTTTTTAATGATTCATCAAAACGTTTCTATTTTCTTAGCCCACACACTAACTCCCTGCTGACATCTTCCATGTACTAATGTTCAGTGAGTAATGTTTTGAGTAAATGCACAATGGGGCAATTTGCCATAGTTTAGTTAATTTTTCTCAACACTGACTACGTTTACATGCGCACGAATAATGCGATTATTTCCAATAATCAGAGTAAGGACTTAATCGCATTTTGATGTTTACATATCAAGAGCAAAGCTCTTACTCCCGTTTACATGCAATTTCCATTATTCTTATTACTCGCTAAGAATTGTGGTTAATTTTTTTTACTGCCATTATTCACACACCCCACTGGACAGCACAAATGATGGTCTCAGAAAGGGCGTGTTACTGGCCGCTGTTTTAATTTATTTACGTCTAATGCATAATGATTTTGTATGGCTGTATTCCACGCTTTTTCGGCGCCATAGAAATGTGATGGAATTTATTTGCCTATACACTGCAGGCGCGTTCTTCTCGCTGTTTCTGGATGAGGGTAAGGAACAGAGACTGCTGGCAGCTAGTTGTGTTTTCCCCAGAATGCGATGCTTTCTTCCCTGCCATCGTTTCTTATTCTGCATTCACGTGCTATCGGAATTATCGTAAATATGAGCTTCCTAGTCGGAAATTGGACATGAACGGCCTTAGAGAGGCCTTATATGGCCAATTTCCGACTAGGAGACTCGTATTTACGATAATTCCGATAGCACGTGAATGCAGCATAATCTCCATATTATTACAGGTGCGTGTCACGTTATTCATGTATGTCACAAGCGCATGCGCACTTTGGTCAGAGCGGCAATACTGCGATTACGGTGTTTATATGCCTGTACATTTTGATTAAAATCGGCATACGCCACCTATGTTAATACGATTATGCTTGCTGCGATTATGAGTTTAATCGCATTATTTAAATCGAAGAATTGCGTTTACATGAGGTAAAGATTAATCGCAATATTGTCAAAATCTCATTATAATCGCATTAAGAGGGTCCATGTAAACGCACTCAATGATCTTTACAGTAGTAGCCTACTGTCACATTTTTGTTCTTGCTAAGTGACTGTTGTTTCTGAGAGGCCTGCAGACTGATGAGTTGACAATGTTAAAATGAAGTGGCCCAATATCTTCTGGCATTTTCACAATAACATGCTCAAAACCTAATGTGTCTTACTAATAAAAGGCCGCATGTGATTTAAAATTATGCTGCAAGTTTTCTATGTTAATGGGACCATTACACACTGACCTCAATAAGAGGGTAATTTTATAGGAATGAATTAAAACAGCACTTTAATGAAAAATGAATGTGTAATGAAGCTTAATGAGTCCTATCATGCCAACAGTCCTAAAGCCTGGGTGGTGGTTCTGACATCCATCATCCACTCTGCAATTTAACACGTAACCTTTTCAGTTCACACCACATCAAAACTCTCGCTTTGACATGATTACATTTGCGGATATGATTTTGTGTCAGTAAATGGGATTGAAGATGGGAGGGAGTGTTTTTAAATGGCTCATGGGTAAAATGATATGAAGCGAGTGACGCATGATATTTCACTTTTTTTCAGTTTATATGTCATCAGTGTGCAGAAGACAAAAGCTGTAAACTTTTTTAAAATAAATAATATAAAAATGTTGTATGTATGTATATATATATATATATATATATATATATATATATATATAATTAGCTGTTAGTTATTATAATTATTTATAATTAAAATATAAAATTTGCATATATAATTATATCATAATTATTATATTTATATGTATAATAATTCTTTATTACCATTATTATTTATTGTTTATTAACATTATTTATATAATTAAAAAATAATGGTCACATATATAAAATACATGCAATTAAATATTAATATTAATTACATATAATGCAATTTAATATTTATAATAATTAAATATATTCAATATATAATTTTATAATATGTAAAAAATAATATTATAATATTTCATAGTAACTTAATGAATAACAGTATTTAAATTTAAACTTTTATTTATTTTATAATATTTTACTTTAGGTCCCTGTTAGTATGTCTTCACTGTTAATTTGATTATATAAAAAGTACTGTGCTTAATTTCGCATTCAATTGTGAAAGGAGCCATGGGGTTTGCACAGCACTCGAGGCTAGACTAAAACCAGGCACCTCGCAGGATGTGAGAAGCCAAGGAGAGGTCAGGAGCGCAGAAGCTGTCATGGAGAAAGAGAGCAGGGTCATACAGCGGTGAATCAAGGTTCCTGCCATGATGGAGGGATTAAGTAACTTTCAGCGGAATGGAATTATCCATTAAGAGAGACAGCAGGCAGGAAGGCCGAGCCTTCAGAAGACAGCACTGTAAATCAAACGAGTCCGGGGCTTATCTCCTCACCTGACCACCAGGGCCTCCAGAGCCTCTACAAGGTCACCTGAAACGATGGTGTGGCTGGAGGAATATGAGGTTTACTAAAGATCTGGGCCGTGCTCAGGTTCAGAATCATGCCCGCAAGGTAAAAAATCCCACCGCGGCATCATTCTACATTCGAAATCAGACTCTACTGTCTTCATCCACACCAGCCCTGGAGAAAGGTTTGTCTGGCTGCCTGGCCAGAGCCTTATCTTCCTCCTTCAAGTATTGGCTATCCTTTCAATAGGTTGCACATCTATGAATTCCCTCTCTCTCTCTGACAAGGATGTGCTTTACAGCTGTAATCTTCTCGAGCCTGTCCTTCAAAGCCACCGGAGGCCCTATGTCAGGCCGGCGTTCTGGTGGAGAGGAGCTTTAAAAGGGTAATGATGTCCATAGTGTGGGCAGAACATTGTTTTTCATTGGTGCACTGGTGCCCAGGGGGTGGAGGGTTTATGAAAATGTCTGTCACTGATGCACAGAGCGTTCAAAGATGATTGATTTCAATGACACAGCGACTGACCCTAAACCTTGCACTTCTACAAGCTCCAGGGCTTCTGCCTTCTTCTAATGGGCTTGGATAGAATTCTATCAACACATCATCAACAACATTACAAAAAAACAACCCTCGCTCCCAACAGCAATCATTGCAGCAACACTGCTGTTTAAAGGTTTCTATTGTACTTTTTTAGATATTAAAGGCTTAGATGCACTGACAGACCTTTGTTCATTTATCATGAATATTAAACTGATGCTACAATAGTGAAACGTGCTAGCAACGCATAGTGTCTGATTTTGTGTTTCAGTATGCATTGGCTAAGTTTCTTGCCTCTCCCTGCATGCAAAAGCTGAAGTAATATTCATGAGATTTGAGGAATATATAATATGTGGTACTCCCTGAATCCACCTCATTGCAGGAGCAGGGTACAGTATGTCCTCCATTTTATATATCAGATTTATAAGCCCTCTCCTCAGGGCCCCAGAATCAGCTGTATCATGCTCCATCATCCAGACTTCAGCAACGTGGCCTTTAGTCTCCCACTGCTTGCTCTGCCTCTCATGGCTTGGCCTAAAAAACCACTGCCTTTAAAACTATATTCTCATTTATATATTTTGATGTAATTAAATCAGTGTAATAAGGACCAACAAAAATACAGTATATTACCATAATATACACATATTAACTGTAATATATAATAATAATACATATAAAATTATAGTTATAAAATATCACTCACATTACCTCAGTAAAAAAATAATATTTTTTGAATACAATGAAATGAAAATGTCCCTATATCTGACTGATATGAATTAAATGATCGTTAATTAATTTTTATATTTTATATGTAAATTTATTTTATTAACAGCCCTAGGCTCTGTGAAAAATAATGTTCACTGTAAGCCAAATACAAAACTAGCTAATCAGAAATACATTCTGCATCCATTTCACTGACATCTGGTTTGTTAGTTGCTTTTGGAGTTTGTGCATCACTTTGTTATTTTGGAGTAATATTCATTTAAGATATGATATCTATAGCTGCGTTTCCATTAACCTTTTCAAATTGCACAAATTGAAATTGCGAACTGAAAATACACCCAATGGAAACACGTTAAATTAGCAAAAACACCCATATATCGCAAAAAAAGTTTTTTATGCTAGCATTAGGTAGTTTTTCAGGCAATTTGAAAAAGGAATATTTTACAAAACTGCAATGTTTTTTTTCTGCATTTACAGGTCACCTGGAGTACATAAAAGTCACATGATCATTCCTTAATGTATAACCAACGAGGAACACCTCATATGTGGCCGCTCTCAAGTATAAGGGGCTTTCCTTGCCATTAATGTAAATCTACCAACATCTGTCGCCATAACTTCTAGGCCCGGTTTTACAGACAGGGCTTAGACTAAGCCAGGATTAGGTCATAGTTCAATTAGGACATTTAAGTAATTTTTATAAAGGTGCTTAGGAAAAAAACATTACTGGTGTGCATCTTGAGACAAAATAAAGGCTCTGATATATTTTAGGATCAGTCAGTGCAAGTTTCTTTCAGTTGAAACAGCTCAGACTTACACTGTATGAGTTTCTTTCTTCTGTTGAACACAAAAGAAGATATTGATGATTATCAAGCAGTTGCCGGTAGCCATTGACTTCTGTAGTATGGAAAAAAATACTATTGAATCAGTGACTACTGGCAACTGCTTGATAATCAACAATATCTTCTTTTGTGTTCAGCAGAACAAAAAAAGTAACTCATACAGGTTTAGAACAACTTGAGGGTGAATTCTTCTTTAAGTTAAGTGTGGAATATTCCTTTAAAGGTGATGAGCGATATCACAGTTTTAAAGAGGGTATTTGTTCAGCATTCATTCCTGTCTGGAACATTTTCTCTATAAGCTCCCTTCTCTCCCCAACTCTATTCACCCTTTCAACCAACCCTGATCCTGATCAACACATTTCTCCATCTCTACGTACATCCTCCTCATCACCTTCCTTTCCTCCCCCTCTTATCTCTCTCTGTTCACAATCAGTGCGGCTTGATGATTGTCACCCAGCCCACGTCTGCAGAGAAGATGAGGGCTCAGTCTGCTTCCAGGTTCTGAGTATCAGTTCGTTGTGTGTGTGATGTATGTATGATGATGCATGAAACGTGGGCTGCTGCAGATTGAGAAGAGTTCCTGAGCAGACAGAAATATGATGCTCTCACCCAAAAAAAGTTGCAGCCCCTGGAACCGATTGTTTTCAGGAAATACATTTGGAACAGGAAATACACCAACTAGCCTCTAATGAGACCCGGTGTGAGATATTGTCATTTTTTCTTTCCGCCTGTGCTAGTTTGTTGTGAACGGTGCAGTGCTGTCATTACTGAGACACATTAAACACTATCAGCAGTGACTGACAAAGCAATTATCTCTTTTGCTGCTCCGCAGTGTATTAATAAGTAAGTGCTAATAAGTAAACATAGCTGTTTTCATTTTAGCGCAGTAAGAGGAAAATACTTTCCTGTGGAAACTGTTGCTTGCATGCAAAAATCGCAAAACATCATTTTCTTGATAAATATTTTTGTATTGTTTACCAGTAAAAGATCTAAACATCTCTGAAACAAGATAAATTTACTTAAAAAGCAGATTTGCATTGACTTATGTAAGATAGAAAATGTATATCTTGATTTAAGATATTTTATAGATTTTTTCCTTTGCAATTTTTTTCTCATTTAAAGCATAAACCACACTAAATTTGGTTAACTTATGCTTACAAATTTATGCTTAATGCTACAGGACAAAAAAAACATTTACCATTAGATTAAGGAAAAACAAAGCTTTTAAATTTGACATTGAGTTTTTGACCTTTTTGAAGCTATTTACTTATTTCTAAAAAAAAAAAAAAAAACCCGAGAAGAAAATCTGCACAAGACATTACAGCTTATTTTCAGAGAATTTATCTTGAATATAAATGTCTTTTTGTCTTCTGGCCCTCTCAGTTTTTTACTAGATTTAACATACTGCGTCCCAATTCGCCTACTTATACTATATGCCCTAAAAGTATGTACTCTTTTTCAAAGAAAAAATAGATACTTTTGAGTGTGTAGCACAAGATAGGCAAGCTTTACCACACCATAAAAGTGTGTCTTAAAACCAATGAAACTTAAGTGCATTTTGTCACTGTAAACACACCCGCAAACTTCCCTAAGCACTTCCCCCCCGGGGAATCCCTGCTGCCATTTTGAAGTGTTTTCAACTAAAAACTGAAAACTTTTTGGAAGTTAATTTACAGAGCAACAGCATTTTGGGGGCCTAAAAATGCAAACTTTTGAAAATGAGTTTCAAAGTGCAAGTTTTTGAAAACGATACCAATATTGTCTCTGTGTAAACCCAAAAACACAAATTTGCGAATACGGTGACGTCATGTGCATGCATATTACGTGTTCCGTCTATAGGCTTGCGAGAGGAGTACTGGCCTGGCATGCAGTCATTTTTGCCAATCTGTGTGGACAGAGATTGTTTTGACAACATTTTCGTCCATACACGAAACTTTTCAAAAACGCAAAGGAAAAACTTTTCTGTTTTCAGTACGTTGTTGTTGCGTAAATGTGCCCTTGGATAAAACAGCTTTTGGGTCATTTATTACACTATTCATCTTCTATGAGTGTACATGATTTTAAACATACTTATATAATTCATTACTGTAGCCTTCATCAATTTTTTTTTTCAATGGAAAACAAAGGTAGTTGTTGTTGTTTTTTTCCTGCTCAGTAGATTTGAGTGTTGCAGTATGATGTAAATTTTAATCCTGACAAGAACTCACCTTTGGTTAGACTTTGAACGCAAACCTTGCAATGTTGCATCTCTTTGAAAAATATCAGCTATTTAAAAGAAAATAATACGACTGATTTGGTGGGGGAAGCCTGCCAGGATTTTAAAGGAGCAAAAGAAATTTCTCTGGAGAGAAACTTTAAAACTCAGCATTCTGTATTTTTCCATTAAGCTGTCAAAGTAGTTTTGCAATATCATGCTCTTAACATACCATCTCCAAGTCAAGGAAGCTCCTGAGGTTTGGTGTTCCGATTCACTTTTGCTGTCTTTGTCCCCTCAACCACATACTCATCTGTCTTTACTCTGCTTCTGGGATTTCACTTTTCCTTTCAGCCAAGATCTGTTAGGATCCAGAGAGACAGGGATCCTGGGTAATTGTGGAATTAAAATTTCTTGCGTGCACACAGTAAGGCACCGGAGATGTTATTCTTTACGGCAGAATCTGAGATGAGTTTAATTTGATTCATACCTTTATTGAAGAGGAAAAATGGCCAATTGCTAGTTGGAATCGATCACGGAATTGCTTTAAAGTGTCCATTCCTATTTCTTTTCTGACAAGTTGATGCACTTGGCCAGAGAGGCAGCAATCTTTTTGATAACAGCCGAAAGGACCAGCGTGAAGTGTGTTTGAGGACACAGATTCTCGGTTCTGACAGCATCTGTAAAATCAAATCCATACATCACGGCAACTCTTGTCACGGACTTGCTTGTCTGCCACCCATGAGTGGCCGAAGGAAGCTCGGAATATAAATTCTCAGCCCTCACTGCGACACGGCTTCGTATTAAAATTGCATGATGGTAGCATGATGGAACTGCAAGGGTCTTTCCCTTCGGAGACATCTAATAATGTCACCCTGCAACATTTATCACATCACGACAAGTCTGTTCATTAAATCTGCCATGTGATGTCTCCACTGTCTCTGTCTCTCCCTCCCTTTTCCTCTCTCGCTGTTACCCCAGGTGGGACGCAGGATTACAAGAACAGCTAAAAACAGCCCAGGCCCGGTACAGTGTGGCCTGGATCTGTGCTCGTTTTTTGAAGGCTGGGCTGAGGGAAGCGGCCGTATCAAACATAATGAGGCCTGAGTTATGTAGGCCACTCACCGTTTTTATGTCATTTTTAATTGTTGTTGCAGGCATGGCCTCTCCCCAGATTCCCTGGGCGGACGACCTCAGATGGCAAAGGACAATTAAAGGCCATTTTGTCAGAATTTACGTCTTCATCGGCCGTTAGACAAGCCAAAGATATGTCATGATTGTATTTTTCAAGTGGGGAATCTAATTGGTCCATTATGCTCTGACAGGAGACATTTGTACGAGATGATGTGCTTTTACCACTCCCGAAAACGCTACCTTGTTAAAAGGATTTTTTATTTTTTAATGGATGCTTTTCTCACTAATGTTACGTGTCGTAACAAAGCAATTTTTTGTGTTTATATGTGGCCAGATTAACTGGAATTTAATTTGGACAAATAGAAAAATTGCTGTAAGTGCTCTGACACAAAGACATAAAGATTTACTCAACATAATGCCAGCAAATAATAAATTAAATAAAAAACCTCGTAAAGCCTAACATATGAAATAACAATAAGAATTTTTTTTTTTTAATGGAATCTTTTGACTAATTATTTTAAAAAATTTAAAAGCCTGCTATGTCTTATTTAACTCATATTTTAACATGATTTTTCCAACAAAAAAAAAAGATAATCAAGTAAACCTAAGTTGCTTCATTCCAGTAAGTGCTCATCTTGAAATATTACTAACAATATAAAAGTCATTCTTATGTTTACTTTATAAAAATCATTAAGGATTATTTATTACAGAATAAAGACATGCGTACAACGAACAGAAGGAGGATGTTTTTATAATTATGCTAAAAGAAGTTTTACTGGCGATAAAAAGTTCAATTAAGCGACAAAAGGCATGTAGCAGATTGTGTACAACAGGTTTTTCAGCAGTTTTGATCATGCTGATAATTTCGAGGCCTTAGAAATTTGCATATTAAATCTGATACAGTAGTTTTTTAGGGATAAAAATCATTTGGTTTTTAGAATTCATTGCTCGTACTTATACTTACACTGAAATGAAAAATGTGCCATTTCTTAATATATATTTTGCTACGGCATATATATTTTTAAACCATGAAAGTATGTCTAAAAACATGAAAAACCATGACACAAGTTTTGCAAGTTCACTTTCCGTCACATTTTTTAAGCCTGTGTATCTTTCTATTCCGCCCGCCCTTGTTTTTATCAATCTAATCGCTAATGAGCAGTAATACCCAATGCAACTGTTTGCCGGTTGATGTCTCTCATCACAATGGTAATCAGTTTTTACAGCACTCATCGGCCGAGTGGTTTCAGCTCGCGACTACCTGGAGTCTAATCAGATGTAATCAGAAATGGCGCGCTGATAATGACCACAGTGCGATCAATGTCCTCCAGTAGCGAGAACAAATCATTAGGGGAACATAATCGTTAACTTTGACAACATTAAAAATTGATAATTTCATTTGCACCTTGTGAAAAATTGGGAGAGGCCCACTTGTCATCATAATCTCATTTGAATAAACAGCACCAGGTAAGATGAAGGCATCAGAGTGCAGACGACTGCTGCCAGCACTCTCCAAAGTGTGTTAGGAGACAAAATCATTGCGTAAAATGTGATTACGCGTTAATCTCCGGCATGTCTGGTGTATTTTTAAACCGTACCGCTGAGGTTGGACGGTCTCTTTCGTGTGCTTAAGTACCCAGCTGAAGTTGGCCAGCATGGCAGGGACTAAATGTTCCCACTCAGTGTGTGAGATGGGCTGGAAGGATGGAGGTCTACTCCTGCTGTTTGATGAATGGCTCTGGAATCGATGTGGATGGACTCTGACTGTACGGATTGATACTTTTATCAATGCCCTTTTCCTTACCAGCAGATACATCAGCAGGCTTTGGGCATTGATAGAGAGGCAGACAGCATCTTTGTCTGTGTTTGTATTTGTGACTGTCAAGCTGTGTTTGACCGTATCTATATTTGACATTTCAGATCTAAGCATCTCTTATCTTACAGTATCTGTCTGCGTGTGTACAAAACGTTCCATGTTTCTTCATGAGTTCTGAATATTATGTTCTTAAGATACTGAGTACACAGTGTTCAGGCATACAGTATAGCACATGCAGTTTTAGACAGAATGACAGTGAACATGATGTTAGACGTATCACTAGTGGCACAAAAAGGAATCTAGTGATGTCGGAGCCACGGCCTTATGATTTGATTTTAAGATTCCTTAAGCCACAGTGTTCATGCACATTTAAATCTGGCCCATGGCATTTTGTGAACCTGTTTTCTTCACTTCTCCTCATCATTTGCTGCCCTCTCTTGCAGGGTTTGGCAAAATTGGCACACTTTCAGTTCATAAGTTGGAGACATATTTTTAATCTGTCATATATTATATATATATATATATATATATATGTGTGTGTGTGTATGTATGTATATATAATTTTATGGGTGGTATTTCAAACACTGATTATTAATATTGTCTTTTGCTGGACAGGCTCCATATGTTGTTTATGGGTAATTCTTACTAGAAAAAAATTAAATGTATTATTAAAAATTACAGTTACAGCAGTTATATGAATTTCTTTCATTTTCCATGATTTTAATAGTTTATTTCTGCATCCTCAAGCCCAAATTTGAATTACAAATCTGAATCGTGTTTGCTTCCTAAATTAAATTCTGAATAGCGCCCTCTGTGCCAATATTGTCAAAACGGCATTAGTTAATCCACATCCATATAAGCCATTAAAAATGTCTTAAACGTTATTTATACATATTCATATTTATGAACTACTTAATCTTTGTTAATGATTTTTAATGAGTTATTTTAAATTGTTATTGTGAGAAATCCAAGCAGATGTGACCAATTTTTTTCCATTTTTTTCTGCTAGTCTTATAACAATGCATGCAGCTCTGCACTTTCCTTCCCTTCTATGCGAGTTTCCGTCAACGTCCATCTCGGCTCATCTCCTCTGGAATAATGTGATTCTGCCGCACTTTATTAGAATCAAACTCGTCTGTCTGATAAGCATCCAGCTAAATGCCAAACTCTAGAATCCCTATGAAACAAAACATTTAAGCACATATTCATTATGAAGCTCCATCTCAGTAAGTGCCTGTCTATGTGATTATGAATTTGCTATTATGAATAAAAGGCCTATGTATATTTATCAAGTGGTAAATGTCATTGTAGACATACACAGCAACCTAGAATCTGATTATGACTGAGGCATTAATGGAAGGCGGAGATGTAGCAAAATGCAAATGTGGTTTTCAAGAAAAGTGAACATGAAATCAAAATTTATGCTATTTGCTTTCTTAGTGCATGTTCCTGGTCCTATTGTGAATGATTCATCAGCGATTGTTATTCCCAAATTGTCTTTTGTGCATTAATTTGTATGCTTTGTATAGACATAAGGCATTCATGGCTGTTAAAGGGGTCAGAATTATTACATCTACCACTTGACCTTCCTGACAAAATGTTCTTAAATCCTAAAATCCATTAGCCAAAAAATCCTCATTAATTATTTATCACTCAAAAACCTTTTTAAACACACAACTCGCCCTATATGGTACATCAGTGAGAAGTCGATTTTCAGAGGGGTGCAATTTGAAAGAAGAAAATCTGGCAGGTGTGGGTGTGTGATATATTTTGCCCATTTCTGTCAGGTATTATGGAGCATTAAATACATTAAGGTCTGGTAACCTTGAGCAAAACGCTGAGTTAAGGAACTGTGCCTGAAGCCATCCCTCTTCACCAGCCCAAGCGATGGAGCAGAGGCTGCTTCATTAGCCCCCATCTCAGTCCCCTGACAGCTTTACACACACACTCACACATATATCTTAGCATATGTGCATACACATCCTCCTAAAATATATATTGCGCTAAAGTGTCATCGGTGCTGAACGGAATAGATTATCTCCAGAAAAATTCATAGCCGCCCTATTAACACTTTAGAGTAAGTAAAAATGTGCCATCTACTCTGCAAGTGACACAACTCTTCCATTATAATCAACAAATCTATGTAACAGTGGGAGTTTTATATCAGCTCTTCGCTGCAAGTGAACAAAGCTGCCTGCTCTTTCAGCGCAGGCAGCTTTGTTCACTTGCAGCGAAGAGCTGATATAAAACTCCCACTGTTACTCAGACACAAACAGACTTTCGTGATAGAATTTCGAAAAACAAAGGGATTCCTGATATCAATAATTCACGGTAATCCTGCCCATGTGAAATGAAATACGGAGGTCTGGATTAGCCAAATCCTGGTCTGTTTTGAGGAGGGTTTGACCATTATTGTCTTGGCCTGCCCTGATGGTTTTATTGTCTACCCTGCTCACGAGAGATAACAACTACAGCTGCCATTCTGTTTGATATACAAAGAGAAATATATTTATACGGTGGCATATGAATGGAAATATGAATATGCCGGTGCCAAGCACGGGGTAAGCAGTTCTGTGAAATTAATGATGCGCCACAGATCTGTTGTGCGCGCGGGTTCATATTTCAGCCAGTCTGTGCTGATATTCTCTCGAGCACTTGAGCTACATTATTCAGGATTCAAAACCTTGCTAACACCACAAAGAGCTTGACGGAAAAAAACAGCAACTGTAATTTTATGAAATATGATTTCATATTCCGGCAGTTGGAATGTCACTACATCTACTGGGTGCTGGATTTTTAGCCTATAGGTGGAAAGACAACAAACAACAACAACAGCAGCAAGCAGCAACGGCAGCTTTGCCCTTCAGACTAGAGCCGCCCACTATTTATTAGAGCGCGAACACGCACCAACAAATGGCTGTGGGGATGTTTACAATTCCTCTAACAAAACCAGAAGAAAGACTGATCCGCAGTCTGCCCCGCACTCTCTCCTCTCTCCATTAATGATTGCTCAGGTAGAGGGAGGGAAAGAGCGATGGATGCCGGCCGATGGCGTCTCTCCCCTCTCCTCTGTGATGGAATGGGAAAAGTCAGCGTTTGCCTGTGGATTGAGCTGCGGGTGATTAAATAGTCCAGTTAGTCCACAAAGTCGTTAAAAACATTAAGTGCTGGGTAATTAATCAGAGGCACCGGGCAAATGAGTAATTGATTTGCCATTAAAAAAAGCCTTTCTTGCTCTTGGTCCACCCAGAGCGCCGTTGTTTTTTTGGTGAGCCCAGCCTCTTTTGATACTGCATTCTCACTCCGCATCAATTAAGGCATCTCTCATCAGGGAAAATATTAACTCCTTGTTCACTCTGTATCTGCTGATTGATGCTCATCGTTGGATTGTGTTTTAATTTAGATGTCTCTGAGGTAAGGTTGGAAATATAGTCTTGGATAAAAAAGCAGTTTTATTTCCAAACTTTAAATTTAAGGAGGTAGAATTAAGACTATATTTCAGTATATTACTATAAACATTATAATACACACAACATATTTCCATAATTAGACAATATAAATAATCAAGATTTCAAATGCAACCTATAAAACTGTACAGTTGACGTTTTTATATTTTTATGTATTATTTTACATTTTTGTACATATTATGTAATATTATGTAATCAATGTTTGTTATAAAATAGTTTACATTTATAAATTTACATGAAAACAAAGCGGACGTTTTGTGGTGCTATATGGCAAAAGGGAAGTTTTGATTTCTGTAATAATTGTTTTTTTAATATATATTTCTAGTCAGTTGTGAAAATGTATTCTCACAATTAGTCAAATTAATATATTTGCAATAAACATAAATAAAAAATTAAACTCTTTTGATGTGTAATTGTTTTGAATTGTGGCCAGTTCGATTTAAAATCACACTCACGAAAGGGAAAGGGCACAACTGTTATGAAATAAAATGGAGGGAAAAAATGAGACTTTGAAGTGTCTCCTGATGTCTGTTCAGACATTAAAGTCAGCAATTAAAAGTCATAGATTTCAGTATATTTTTCATTAAAATTGACCTAGAGCAAAATATTTAAGCAATGATATCCACATTCTTTTTATAGCTCTATACTCCTACTGTATGCCTAAATGTCTCATTTTTTCCCACTTTTATTTCTCGCAAGGAATTTTAGGAACAAAGTTGGTATTAAACATATCTGAGACATCCATTAGATCTCTTGAGCACTGAAAGAGCATCCTCCAAGCCAGAACACTGTCCTCTGGGATCAATTCTTTCTCAGTGTTTGAGCTCTCAGAATGAAGCCGCCGTGAATAGCAAAGTAAATCAGCAGACCGAAATACTGCGGAGCCACTATGCACAATTCTAATTGAATTAGACTGTCATCGTGGAAAAGACGGAGAGAGTACGGATCTCAACTGGGAGAGTTAGACCCCCGAACAAAAGAAAGAAATCCATTAAGACAATGGTCTCGATGAGAAACTGAGGTTTAGCGTGTGAAACAACCACAGGCTTTTCCATTTTCTGCCTCTATATGATCATGCTTTGTTTGACCCATAATATGTAATAATCATGTTTAAACAGCAAGCTTCAGCCCCAAAGTGATATTGATTCTTTCATTTGAGTGAATGGGTTGAGTATTGATTATGCAAATCATCCCACAAAATCGTAGATTAATCACTCCATCTAACTGACTACATCTGTACACTCTCTTATACTTCATTTTGCTATAATGTACAAAATACAGGGTGTAACCAAGCAAAACGCAACATGATTCGCCAATACTGAAGTGTATACTTCACTTAATGGGATGCAATGGATTGTGGGAGTTGAGTCTGCCTGCCTACCCACCTACACAGCTAACAAAAATATATTCTAAAGGCCTGTTCACACCAAGAACGATAACTATAAAGATAATTATATTGGCATCCACACTAGTGGACGATATCGTCTGTCGTTTTAAATTCTCTCGTTATAACAGGACTGATTCTGATTGGGTGTCAATGTTTTTTATCGTTCATCAGCTGGAAAAAAAAAATCGTTCTTAAAGTGATTCCAACGATATTGTTTCTCTGTGCCTTTATCATTATAGCTGTGGTGTGGACTCTGCTAATATTGAGAATGATTTTTACAACTATATCTCTATCATTATCTTTATAGTTATTGTCCTTGGTGTGAGCAGGCCTTAAGAATGTTCCTCTAACGTTCCCATTAATTTATGAAAATGTTGTTTTTCCAAATGACTTCTGAGTTTTTAAAATGTTATGCAAGCGTTAAAAACGTACTCGGTTACTTTCGTAACCTCGGTTCCCTGAGATATGGGAACGAGTACTGCGTCGTAAGACGCTGTATGGGAAAAACTCTTTTT
>JAFVLL020001034.1:0-29341 GCA_021397915.2 Tor tambroides | reverse complement strand
GACGAAGACTTGACTTGACATGAAACAGACTTGGCTTGAAACAGACTTGACATGGCATGAACAGACTAGACTCACCAACAGCAGGTTACAACATCAATACACGACAAAGCAACAAAAGCAATAACTTGGCTTCTTATAGCAAACTATGAGGGTCACATGACATGAACAACCAATGGGAAACAAGACACATGACCTGGACAACCAATCAGAACATGACACATTGAACAAGGGAACCAATAGCAAAGAGACATGAGGGCAAGGGAAGCATGACACAAACAGGAACCATAACTAAACTTCAAAATAAAAGACATGAAAACATGAACATGAAACAAACCCCAAAGCAGACCTTACAGGAACATTAGGTCTTCATATCTGTCATGCTGTGTTTAAGCATTTGTAAAAAAAAAAAAAAAAAAAAAAGATAAGAAAGATCCATGATTTTGGTATGGGGTAAGCTTGCGGGAAAATAAAATTTATGCATTTTAGAAACCTGTTAATTGACTGAATATTGTGTGAAAACAACATTAATTGTGTTAATGGTATGGTCACAACAGAGAGATGTGCTAATTGTGTTTAGAGTTTTGAAAATGTGACTACAGAATGGACAAAGGGATGTTAGCAATTGAAAAAAACTGTAACATACTTCAAATAATATATATATATATATATATACATCCCAAATAATAATATTATTGCTTAAAACTTGCTAAACACTTATTTATATCACTAAACATACCGATTTTCTTAAAATTAGCTTTTTATTCTCAAATATGTTTTTAAAGTAAAAGACTAATTGTAATCTACCTTATAACTACTGGAAATACATTAAATTCTTTTGCATTAAAATATATCAATCAGCTGATGAGTCAATAAAACTAAAAAACAACAACTCCCATTAATTAGATACTTTATATTTATATAATAAAATGTTTTAAAGATCCAATTTTCCAGTTTATCATACGTTTTTTTAAAACATTATGTTTTTTATAACATTGTTACAGTTTCCCTGATCTCACAGCCAAGAAATCACATCATGCCTTTGTTCCTTTAACCAACAGCCTGGTGACAATATAGATTGGACAACAGATCAGTTTATTTTTCAAGGCTTCATAACTGCATAACCACAGAAGAAAAAAAAAAAAAATGTTTTTTTGTATTTTTCATAACATTCAAGTAATATTTATAAATACAGAATAAGAAGAAGAATAGAAGAAAGAACTAAAAGAGTGTGCTCTTTGACACAGAGCTATGTATGCAATGTGTTGAGAGTTTTTGGTGGGAAGGGTCTTCATAATTACAGGCATAGATCATACGTTGCAATTCACAGCAGGATTGTTTGTCACGCTACTCAAAAAATACTTCACAGTAAAGATACTGAAAAAAACACAAATGTCAAGGTATGTCAAAAGTTCTCCAGGGCCCCAAAACACCCTCAGACCCCAGAGGACTACGCATAAATATTTGAAATAATAATATTTAAAAGCCAAAAAATAACAAGACAACATCAAACTGCACTGGACAACTAAAGTGAAACTCCTACATCACATAATTAACATAATTTCCTGAGTGCTGCCGTATGTGTGTGTGTGTGTGTGTATATGTATATGTATACTAGTTTATTTATGCTCAGTGAACGTAAAAAAGAACTAATTATCACAGCAGATTTCACAGTAATGTCTTCTGAATATAGCACTGCCTATTACAACAGCTTTCACAGTAATGTCTTGTCACAATAATATTATGAATTCTATTCAAATTTTCCATTCGTTTTCTCCACAGGGACTTCAGTTTTCTTCTATGTGTAGAAAATGAACAGATTTTTACTTCTGCAGCTCTACTTGCTTTCTATTTTGCTGGTCAATTCAGAAAATCTCTGCACCGCCAGTCCTGCTGGATCTATTTCCACCGGCAAGATCCGCAGAGCTTGAGACGGACACACGTTACAGAAGTATGGAAACACTCTCTCGCTAAAAGCTTGTGTGAAGGTGTGGAGATGTGTGTCGGTGAGAGGATTGAAAAATGACACTCGCCCTCTGTCCCAGTCCAGCTGGACTCTGACGCGCTGGACCTTCTGCTTCACAGCGAGCGGCGTTAGAAACTCCCCTGAAAGGCCTTGTCCATATGTGCCATTGTGAAATCCGAGGCGCCACAGACCAGAACTGGGCAGATTGTCTCGAGTTCGGATGGCAGACTCTGAAATCACTCCTAAGGCCCAGATGGTGTTGTCACCAACCTCGACGTCCCAGTAGTGAGTCCCAGAGCTGAAGCCCTCAGAGCCCAGGACGCTTGTATAGCCCTCACGTTTGTCTGTGTAACCCAAGGCCTGACGACTCCACTGTCCAAACCTCACATCGCTCAAATTGTCAGATAGATGCAGGAATGGGTGAGCAGTGTTGGGGTCGAGGACGACAGGAACTACATATGAAAGAAGATGTCACAGCATTTGTTTTTCACATAAATTAAATAGGTTTATGATATATTAAGGATCCAAAAGAGGGGTTTCGTAGTGATGCAATAGAAACCATTTTTGGTTTCCCAAGAACAGTTTTTAAAACTATAGAAATTTGGTAACTGCCATGGAATAAAAAGGTAATTGTGACTTTTTGTCTCACAATTCTGACATTTTTTCAGAAATGCAAGATACAAATTTAGATCTGTTTTATATAAAATCAGAATTGTGAGATATAAATTTCAAATTATGAGGGGAAAAACAGAAATATGAGATAAAATTCAGAATTACCTTATTATTCTGTGACAAAAAATGGAATTGTTAGATGTAAAAGGTCAGAATTGTGAGATACCTTACCTTTTTTATTTTTTTCTGACTTAACTCAAAATTCTGAGTTTAAATCTCACAATTCTGACTTTTTAGAACTGAGATATAAAGTCAGAAATGGGAGATATAAACACAATTCTGAGAAAAAAAGTTGAAATTGTGAAATATAAACTTGCAATTGTGAGAAAAAAAATTGAGATAAAAAAATCACAAGTACCTTTTTTATTGTAAACTAAGAATTCAGAGAGAAAAAAAGGTCAGAATTATGAGATACAAACTTAGATTTCAGAGAAAACCCTGAAATTGTGAGATATTTTATTTATTTATTTATTTTTATCCCATGGTGGAAACAGGTTTCCATATAAAATAACCACATAAAATATTTTTTTCTTAGTGTGGATGGCGTTTTAAAAATCTAAAGAACCTTTTTCCACAATGAAGAACCTTTTGTTAAATGGAAAGATTCCATAGATGTTAAAGGTTTGTCATGGAACCATTGATACATGAGACTCACTGTATTGAGCAGCAGCCTTCATTTTCTGCCATACGCTGAATTTCAGATTTCCCAGGTGCTTTGCTACATTGATCAGCACTTCTGTGAGCTTCTCTGGACAGGGACTGGAGCACTGAGTGCTGGGAGAACATCCTCAGTCAGTACTGAATGTGATTTAGAGTCACAATCAAAACAGACAGGGTTCAAATAAGAGAAATTGCACTTACTTTTCACGTGGGCCTTTGTACTTCTTCAGATGAATTTACACGGAAATGACAAAGTGACACTCTAATTAAAAGCAAATCTCATAACAAAATAATCATAAAAGTTTATAATTATAAATTGATAAATGCTAATAAATCAGCATTAGAATTAGCATTAGAAAGATTTCTGAAGGATCATGTGACACTGAAGACTGGAGTAATGTTGCTGAAAATTCCGCTTTGTTCACAAGAATAAATTACATTTTAAAATATATTCAAACAGTTTGAAAGTAATAAATAAATGTTCAAATATATTACATTTATATAATAATTTTTTTTTAAAAATTATTTGGGTTCCTGTTTAGAAAGTATTATAAATAATTGGCCGTACCAGCAAGAATGAGATGTTATTGGTCTCTATCTCTTCCTCAGTGATCTTCATTCTTTCTACCAGAGATGATAGTTCACTGTTAATTCTCATCATCTGCTCCTCTAAAAGCTTCTTCTTCTGCTCCTCTTCCTCCCTCAGAGCAGTTATTCTGGCTGCCTCTTCTTCACGCAAAAACTGACGAAGCTGCTCAAACTCCTTCTTAATATGTGCCTCTGTTTGCTCAGCTTGATTCTGTAACACATTACAAAGATAAAAGTTATGTAATTGTTACTCATTTCCATAGAACATGAAAGTTTCTCAACTGTTGATTTTACCTTGATGTGTTTCACTCGTTGATTACAGATGAATTTCTCTAATTTTAAGAGTTTGTGCTTCTCCTGCAAAGGCTTCAGGCTTGTTTTGAGCACCTCCTGAAAAGAAAATATTCATGGCTTACTCAAAATTCAAACTTTTTCAAAGCATTTGCACTATTCTTAAAAAAAATTAGTTAAAAATTTAGTAAAAAAATCAGTTTTTTATACATATGTGAAGTTTTGAACTGATTAATAATATCTAAGCTAAAGTGGAATTATGTGCTTTCAAATTCTCTTAAATTAAAACTATTACAACTAAAAAGTAAACGCAAAGTAATATTTTCTAAAAAAAAAAAAGCAGTTAAAGCTCACAGATAATGTGAAACATACCTTGAGAGCCACTGCAGCTTCATCCACAGGTCTGCATGTGTGTTCAACATGCATTTTATCATTCACACACACACTGCACACGAGATGCTGGTCCTCCACGCAGAAGAGCTGAAGTTTCTCTCCATGCGCACTGCAGAATAACTCGGCCTTGGCTGACGCTGTCTTGCTTCTCTCCTGCAGGAAGATCTCACACAGGTTCTTCAAAGCGCGGTTGCATGGAGGACGGTCCATGCAGAAGTCTGTCCGGCATACAGGGCATATCTGTGAGCCGTTGAGCTCCCAGTACTGATCCAGACAGGCCCAGCAAAAGCTATGAGAACACAGCAGGAGAACGGGATCTCTGAAGATGTCACGGCAAACAGGGCACAGAAGGTTCTCCTCAAAGTGAGACGACTGAGTTGCCATTTCGTAGTTTTAGCTGGTGAGAACTTGCTTTTCTGTTCACTGTAGTGTTGAGGAGAGATTCAAATACAGCTGAGCTGTGATGTCACTTTGTAAAAAAACAAGTTATGCCAGTGCACAAGGTTTCCAAAGAATAGCTGAATGAAACTAGGTGAGCGCACGTTTGCACTGTTGTTGTATTTCCTTGGAAAGATCTACTTCAAAGATTGCAAAGAATTTTTTTCAGTTTCCTTTTCGATCCCTTATTTGGGATTCACTGGAACAGCAGTATTTGACCTACAAATGAATCAGAAACATTTCTTGGTTACTTTGTTGGTTTCATTTTGAATTACAGAGTATATTTAGGTTAAAAGTTGCCAAAATTTAAAGACTTTCTTAGTTCTTGGTTAGTCTCTATCCATGTATCTCATGAGTTGACATGCTGTAAATAGTGCAATTTGATGCCTGAGGGGAAACCGGAAACTATGAGTTAAGGTGACAAAAAGTGCAAAAAAAATGCAATATATCTCCCTATATTATGGCTGTACATGACAGTTACGTGTGTGTGTGGAGGGGTGAACTGACATAACAGGAGCTTATATGCAAATTAATCTTAACATTAGGAAAATATGCTAAGTTGTTCACCATAGAGTAGACTATGTAAAATGCTGTATAAAATTTCATTGTGTGTGTGTGTGTCTGTAGCCTCAGAATGCAGCGGCACGACTAGTCTTTCACGAACCCAAAAGAGCCCATGTTACACCTCTCTTTATGTCCTTGCACTGGCTACCGGTTGATGCTTGCATATCAAACAACCACAGGCTCTGCACCGGCCTACTTCCACTCACTATTACGAATCTACATTCCCTCCAGAAGTCTGAGATCCGCTAGTGAGTGACGCCTCGTGGTACCATCACAGAGAGGCACAAAATCACTTTCCAGATCATTCTCGTTCACTGTTCCTGGCTGGTGGAACGATCTTCCCACCCCTATCCGGAATGCTGATTCACTTACAATTTTCAAGCGACAGCTGAAAACCCATCTCTTTCGACACTATTTGACTTCATCCTAAAATTAATAAAAAAAGTCTTTCTCTTTATTTATTCCTTCCCTTTCTAGCTTGTAATTATTTGAAACAATGCCTGAAACTTGGTATTACGAGTACTTCCTGTGTCTGTTTGCCTCTTTAAGATGAATCACTTTATGTATTCCCCAATTGTAAATCGCTTTGGATAAAAGCGTCTGCAAAATTACTAAATGTAAATGACTAAATGATCAAAACAAACATATTCACTGCTCTTACATCCACATAGGAAGCCAAACAAACATATGAGACTCAGCATTTTTTTAATTTAAATTACTAAATATTAGTGTTAGTGTTAACTCATTTTACATTTTAAATTTATGTGTGTGCCATTAGTTTTAAAATGTGAATTAATACCTCAAGATTATTCTCAAGTTTTTAGGAAAATAGCTAAGACCTTAAGAATTGAACACAAACTCCTTTACCTTAAGCAATTTCTTAACTTCATCCTCGAGAAAATTTTTGTGAATCCAGCCCCAAAATTCTTAAGAATAACATACATTTATAACTGCTATGTTAAAAAAAAAAGCAATTTTAATTTGATTAATTTTACAACCCCAATTCCAGAAAAGTTGGGATGTTTTGTAAAATGCAATAAAATCAAGAATCTGTAATTTGTTAATGCTCTTTAACTTTTATTTAATTGACAAAAGTACAAAGAAACATTTTCACTGACCAACTTAAATGTATTTTATAAATATAAAGAAATTTTGATCTTGATGGCAGCAGCACACTCCAAATAAGTTGTGACAGAGGCAAAATAAAAGTGAAAAGGTTATAGAATATCCAAATTAAAGTTATTAAGTCTTTGCAAGCAAAGCTGGATCATGACTCATCACTTTGTGGAAAAAATCATAAGAGAAGTGTCTAACAAATCAAAAATCACATTTCTCAATGCAAAATCGCAAAGAATTTAGGTCTTTTACCAACTAGCATGCAAAATATTGTGAAAAGATTCAGGGAATCCAGGAAAATCTCAATGTATGTAGGGCTAAGCAGGAAACTTCAGGTGAATGTGTGACCTTTGAGCCCTCAGATGGCGTTGCATAAGAAATCGTCAAGCTGTGGTGTGAAATATAGCCACATGGGCTTGGGAGTGCTTCGGAAAACCGCTGTCACTTAACACAGTCTGCTGCTGCATCAGTAAATGCAACTTGAATCTCTGTTACTCTAGGAGAAAGCTATATTCTATGCACATTCTATAAGACACTGATCATCTCAGATAGTAAAAAAGACACTGGAAATGTGTGCTGTGGTCAGATGAGTCCAGATTTCAGCTTGTTGGGAAAAACAAACCTCAAATTTTCAGTCTTAAAGACCAAAGGGACCATAAAGACTTTCATCAGCGACAGATGCAAAAGCAAAAGTCTGTCACGGTATGGGGGTGCAGCAGAGCAAATGGCATGGGTGAACGGAACCACTGACATGGAGGCATATATTGGGATTGTATACTGGCCTCAAGATGATATCTTTCTTGGGAAGTCCATGCCTAGATTGCACACATACGCCTGCAAGATGTCTGTTAAAGTTCGCTTCATCTGGAAAGCATCTGCTGTGTACAAACATCTGATAGTCTTGTCAGATGTCAGTTTCACATACATTCTAAGTCATAAACATCTTAGACATTTTCTAAACGTCTATTAGACATCTAATAGGAAAAGTCTTATAGATGTATTGCAGATGAGCAAACACTAAAATATGTCTTGCAGATGTAAATGCAGACGTCAAAAAGATGCCACCCTGATAGCACACGTATCAAGGAGGTTATTAGATCAAGAAAATGCCAGGTTTCATTCTGCATGTACAACAGCGTGGTTTGTTTATATTTGCAAAAGAAAATTAAGTTGCCCAGTGAAAACACTGGAATTTTTTTCTTTGTAGGCTACTTTAGTCAATTAAATAAAAGTTAAAGAGAATGAACAAATATATTCCTGATTCTATGGCATTTCACAAAACGTCCCAACTTGACTTGAATTGGGGTTGTATATTATAAATGTGTCTGTTTGGAATTGGTTTTAAAGGCCAAATAATACTTCAAGATTCTTTTGAAAGCAAATTCAGGACTGTTTTCTTCTGATATTCACCTTATTTTGCAGCGCAAATGTAAGCTTCTGTGAATGTGCGAGACTTCTGGTTTATTAGCCGTTACAAGTAGGCTAAATAACTAGAAGAATAACAAACCGCAGTAAACGCTAAAACGAATACGCTACAAACCAGTGTGTTTATAATTAAGACAATACATTAAAATAATAGATAATAAATACCAGTTTTCAAGCAGTATCTAGCTGTACAGCTAAAAAAATAACTGTACGCGAATGACACCGGAAGCAAGGTTCAACCTTAGCAAACCTTAGCAAACACCACAAACAATCAAAATAAATAAAGAGTTCAACTCCATTGTCCACTAGAGGGAGCCATTGCATAGACTGACGTATGTTTTGAATAGTGTTGTGGTTCGGCATTTTCCATTTTCCAATGGATGAACACTATGGCTGTGTTCGAAATGGCATACTTGCTTACTGCTTACTGCTTACTGCCCAGTACACAGTGCATACTGCCTACTATTTTTTTAAAGAATAGTGTGACAAGCGACTCTGTGTATTGTATATAATAGACACATACTTAAAATAACTCTGTAAGTAGTAAAACAATATAAACGCAAAAAAGCGTTTTAAGTTCAGAAATGTTTTGAGTCCTCCCTCCCTTGCCTCACAGTGGTTTGGTCCACTGCCCGCTTTCCACCTATGCCAATACACGTCACGTACGCGAGTCCGGTGGGAGACAGCAAGTTCTTCAGTAGTTATGTGCAAGTAACTTAGGCTGTCAGCTTCAACATCGGGTGAAGTGATTCTTTCTCTTTAATACAGATGATGCTGGATTATTAATAAATTAGTCATGACAAAAAATGATGATATCCAATGTATTTTTCTATTAACGATTATAAGGTTACCAAGCTTAGCTTGTTTAATACCGTAACTGTCTGTGAACTGATATTAGGCTAATATTTTAGACCTATGTGTTGGGTTTTGCTCAATATGATGTTAAGTGGCAGATCAGTGGGCTTGCTGTGGTTGAATATCTAAATAAGAGACGTCCGCAGTCCCAGACGAAACATAAATGCTATGTGGATGACGCAAAAATAATTAAATAATTATATGACCATGTGGTTAATGAACCAAACTCATATTTAAACATGGTCTCCATGCTATGTACACATGCTGTGTACACATATAGATATCCTTACAAATACAATTTTGGTTGTATTATTTGTGTCCCCTTACAGAAAATTTGCATACTATGCGCAGCATACATACTGCATGCTGCAGAAATAGTAAGAGTAGTATGATAGTATGGCATTTCGAACACAGCCTATCTCTATGACAGCTGTGTATTGCAGGACCAAACGTCCAGAACTTCCGGGTCATTCCTGTTAAACAGTGACTTTTCTGTTTCTATGATTTATTTACTCATATTTTCTCTAAAATAATCACATATTTATAAGAAATTGCTTAAATTATACATATTAGGTCTACTTTATCACTTAAACAGAGATAATAGACATTAAAAATATAATTTTGTTTTTTTTTACACACCTTTTTATTGATGCGTTCAGTTTTATCATGTTCTCAGTGCAAAGTAATCAACTTCCACTAGAAATGTAAACCATGAAATGATAAAAACCTCAAAATATTTTTTAATTATGTTATGGACTAGGCTAAACTTCATCTAATCATACACATAAATCATATGAAACTATATATATATATATTTTTTTTTACAATTTCTTCATTTACCTTGTCCCTAAAGTCATCTTCCACCCTGTTAGTATGTACTCCCTCGCCT
Source organism: Tor tambroides (assembly GCA_021397915.2). Taxonomy (NCBI): domain Eukaryota; kingdom Metazoa; phylum Chordata; class Actinopteri; order Cypriniformes; family Cyprinidae; genus Tor; species Tor tambroides. The sequence continues at coordinate 19,487 of JAFVLL020001034.1, read as the reverse complement.
TCCAAAATAGACTACAATTCCACTGAGATCATTTTCAGGAAGTGATATTGTTTATTTTTTTCCCACTGGAATTCAACTGTACAAATGGAGGTAAGTGTCAACTCTCACACCTACCTTTTTTTAAGTTTTTGAAATGCTCTCCTGCTTGTCACACTCTTAAAGTTCCACCCTGTTAGGCTATATTATGGAGAATGTTTGTCCGATCAAAAAAAAACAAACAAAAAAATAAATAAAAACATATCTGGCATAGTTATAAAAGTTATGTTCATCTGTAGAAGGTTAGAGAGCTAAATGTTGATCACTCAAAAAACTACAGCTAATTTAGCTCAAAATTTTCCACCCTGTTATATTCCACCCTGTTAGGTCTATAAACCTAAACAGGGTGGAATGTGAAACTAATAGGGTGGAGAGTCTAATAGAATAAATAGTATTTATTGTATACTGCAAATTAATCTACCTCCATAAAACTTTTGAGTGGTAATGCACATGAACACAATTGTATATATGTACACTACCGCTCAAAAGTTTTAGATCAGCAAGAATTTTAATGTTTTTAAAAGAAGTCTCTTCTGCTCACCAAGGCTTCATTTATTTGATCAAAAAAATACAGAAAAAACAGTAATAGTGTGAAATATTTTTACAGTTTAATATAACTGTTTTCTATTTGAATACATTTTAAAATGCAATTTATTTCTGTTGGCAAACCTGAATTTTCAGCATCATTACTACAGTCTTCAGTGTTACATGATCCTTCAGAAATCATTCTTTTTAAGAAAAAATACCACCCAATTAGGGCGAGCAGGGAAATATAAAAATATTTAATCCTGTTTTGTTGGGTATCCTCATAAGTGCAGTCTAAAATGAGTTAGATAACATCTTAAATTAACTCAAAGTGTTGTGAGAAAATGAGATGTGCATCAGAGCAACAAAGGGATCAAATCAAAGAATGTTTTCTATTTTACTAAACAACTAGCACATACAATCATAAGAGTCTTTTTGAAAACCTCCAGCCTGCACAAACCTTGAGAACTACTTTAATAAAAAACAACCAGCAGAGGTTAACTCTTTACATCTCTGGAAACAAGCAGTATTTGCATGTCAAGACACCATCATCATCATCATCATCATCATCTATAACCCATTCTGCAGTAACAGCATTCTAATATTGCATAACAACACTAAAACCCTGTAAATAACCATTTTTGTCCCACAAACCATGCCCCACCACACATTTTTTACTGACTGAAGTACTGTCCCACATTAGGCTAATCATACTATACCCACTTTTCGAAACCATATTTCCTAAAGTAAGACACTAGGAAATTTGATTAAAATATAAAATACATAGTTTATACATACTATTTTTTTGATGGACAATTATTTCATAAGCACATTAGGCCAAAAAGTATCAGGATTGTTTTGTTTAAAATTAATTTATACTCCTTAATATCAAGTTTGTCAAAACTCTATATCACTGACCTTTGGGTGGTCTTTACACAAGGTGCTTCCTGTTTGATGATTGCTCCACCTTCATATATTACTGGACATTTTAGAGGTTATGTGATTTTGATCACATGACACCACAGCTTTGCTAACTCATAGTTTCACTGGCATTCGTGTATTTATGGGGGAGCTACAAACAGTAGACCTTAGGTGTCCCACATTAGGCAGTGTCCCACTTTAGGGCAATTCACCCTATGTATATATATATTCTTTATTTTTTTACTTACCATGCTGTCATACTTAACATATTTTATGGGAAATGAACAGCGACACAATAAGATTCTGAAAGTGCTGAAACAGACCCAAATCATCACTGCTGCATAGTTGCATTTTTCCAGTTGCCAAATATGTTAATGTAGTGATTACTTCCATTTCTGGCGCTCTGGCATTTCTGCGCAGTGTCGGAGATGTTAGCGTGTCTCTAATAAGATCGGTCACAAACATGATCCCTGCACGATCTAATGTGTAGCGTCTTATTACCTCACTGTCATGCATTGTGTGCAACACATTTCTTCTCCCTCTTCATGTTTCGTCCATTTTCTCCACTGCTAAAGAAACTCTTAAGCCTCTTAAAAGTCCTCGTTCGTACTCAGTGGCGTAGCATCTGGGTATGAAGGGTATGCAGGTGCATATGGGCCCGGGCAGATTGGGGGCCCGCCGAACTGAAGGGGAACTTTTAATTGAAACAAGGGGACGAATATAGAGCCCTGCACGGCCCTGGCCCTTGTCTGACAGCTTATCAGAATTCTCCGCCCGAGTCCGACCCCAGCCCATGTCTTTTTTTCTCTCTCTCTCTTCCCCTTTACACAGCTGCTGTTGCAGCCATTAAAAAAGTTCAGTTTTGGTTCTTAATGGCAAAGTGGTTATTTCGTTTCGTTTCTTTATTAAGTTAATTTAGAAACATGATTGGAACATTTTATGTTTGTTAAATTCAAGTTGGATTTATTTTTTTTTAATACCAAGCGGCCAGCGCCAGACAGTTAGTTGAGCATATGTTTGATCAGTTTAGCCTTCTCAAATAAACACAGTTTGAGACATAAAAAAACGTCATGCATTTCACAATATAAATTTAAAAATTTAAGATAAATGTGTGATAAATATAAAATCGTTTGTGCTAAAAGTGGCGAGAACTCATCACCAAACACCAATGACTTGTGGGTACAGTCATTTTAGACACTTCCAAAACGGTTGCAACAGAGATGGAAATACAATTTTTAAATACATGAATTATGTTCCCATCGTTGTTGCCACAGATTTGGAAGTGCATTTTTCTGTTCTAAAGAAGGGGGTGTCCCAATACTTTTGTATATATAGTGTATGTACAAGTCATTTGTTGGCAAGTCATTTGAGTTTTTGGCTCAAGGCCTGCATTTACAGTCATACCAGAGGTGTTAAACTGGGATTAGGACTTGGTTTTATGCAGACCATTCAAGTTCTTCCACACTGACTGAATCAATCATTTTCTTTTTGAACCTTGCCTTATACACAGAGGCATTGTCATGTTAGAATAGAAAAGGGTCCTGTCCAAACTGTTGCTATAATATTAGAAGCACACAATTCCCTAGAATAACATTATATGCTTAAACATTAAGATTTGTACTCATAGAAATTACTAAAGTAGTCAAACCTGTTCATTAGAAGGGGGCGACCCAATACTTTTGGCAATATAGTGTACGTATGTCCCTAACAGGGTGGAATACATTCACAGCGAGTGTCTGAACAATATACCCAAAATTATTATTTTTAAGTCACTGAGCTTGACCAGTATGTGTTCCATATAGTTAAACATGTCACTATTTTGGTAGAATGCTAAAAACATGAAAAACCTGTAACTTTTTTTCCAAAAATTATGAAGCCAAAATGTTTACCGGATACCAGGAATGACCCTTCTTCATCAAATATAAAATATCAAGCATGCACCATGTTGCATACTTCAGGACCTCGTAAACCGCCCTTGTGAAATGGGTGTATTATCTACTGATGTGATGTAAAAGGAACCAATTATCAGTGACATTTAACCTCCGGGGGCGTGATGGCACTGGCAGAGGAAACAGGAAACAGATATAATTAGTGGCACTCCAGAAAGCCCTGTGTTATTTCGGCCCCTTTTAAGAATGACATCAGTGATGCGTCCCTGAACTTGGAAGCTGTTTCCTATGGATTAACACGCCTGTCACTCTTGTGTTCAGGCTGAGAAAAGAACTACTGTTTTATTTGTGTCTGGGTGCTAGAAACACTTACAGCTCATTGCTCTCCTGTAGCCATAACTTTGACTAAACTACATAGAGTCTTGTTTTCACAACAAGCCGTTTCTGGTAAAGAACCGAGTCCGTATGGTCGTCATGTAAAGTTATCAGACCAGTTTTTGTTTTTACATGCTGTTTTTTAATTATAAAAATTGCAAACTGTAATTTCTTACTTTCTTTGGATTTTGGGGTGAACTATGACCCTGACATTACTGAGGAGCGAAATTGGGTCATGACATCCAGGGGTGAGCCCCAGCATATAGGTTTACGCTGTAAAAAAAAAAAAGCTGAAACCTGAAATATTTAAAATAATAACAAAAATACCAAAAACACAAAACAAAATTAGTAAAACTTTAACAAACATTTAAATGAAAACTGAAAATATAAAAATAAAATTAATTAATTCAAAATTAATTGAAACTATTAATAAAAACAATGATACTAAACCATACCACTGCTCATGACTAACAGTAGTAAAATGTAAGTAATTATTATTTTTAGCAATACCTCAAGGTTCTTCTTAAATTTTTAAGACAAAAGTTAAGAACCTTTTAAGAATTTTACAAGAATTGCACAGTTTTACAAACTCCTTGGAATTCATCTTAAGCAATTTCTTAACTTCTTTCTTATGACTATTTTTGTGAATCCAGCCCCAAAGTTTTTAAGAATAAAATTCATTTATAGCTGCTATTTCTTCTTATTTAAAAAGATAAATTATATTATAAATTTATCTGTTTGGAATTGGTTTTAAAAGGCCAAATAATACTATTTTGAAGCGCGAAAGTACGCTATTTTTTGTGAATGTGCGAGATTTCTGGTTCATTAGCCACTGCAAGTAAATAACTTGAAGAATAAAGTGCAGTAAAATGCTAAAAATGAATGTGCTACAAATCAGCATACATTAAAATAATACGCTACAAAATGTAAAGCAAAATGTAACAATGATCTTTTTTTTATTAATAGTTACTACATAATTTTCACAGTAAAATTCTTTGGTCAGATGACTCAATTTGGAAAGTTGGGACAACATTTGTACAAGTTTTGTACTTTAAGAAAGTTCAGCTAAGTAACTTGTGATATTTAGATTATACTACATATTTACACATATTTAGATTATACTAAATTAACATAGGTCTACAGAAACTTCTAAATCAAACTAATAAAAACAATGAAATCATAACAACAAAAACCATAAGTAAATAGTATGTAAATGCATAAGTCAGTATACATTATATGTGTAATACTGTATGGATGCACATGTACATGTTAGAAAAACTTTTATTTTTAGATAGAAATTAGATTTTTTTCACCTCACTGTGAAGCCAGATTCTTCAACAGTACATACTGTAAATTGTTAGAGACAGTTCTGCCCTGAAAATGACACAACACTGAGGACGTGCGCTTCACTGAATCATATCATTACAATGTGAACAGGCGCTGACAGTGAGGAGCAGGTCAGGACACAACTTCATCCAACAAGCTGCTCAAGACTGACACAAATGCTGCTAGTGCTGTGTGCTAAAGGAAGCAGCAGTATTACTAGTACCTGAACTTGGAGTCAGTGACTTGAACAAATGCTTAAGTATTAAGCCTAACTAAACTCTGTCAGGTAATTTGCACCGTTTGTGCTACGAACATGAGAAAATCTCTCACACAGAGAGACCTGAGCCATATCTGGAGACCAGTGGTGTGCAGTGGTGTTTCTGAAACGAGCAAGCAAAATCCTAAAGGTTTTTAAATGTAAATTCATGTTGCAGTTATGCTTAACGTTGACACATTTTTCAGGTTAAATAAACATTAAAACAACAGCAATCAATACAATTCTTTTTTTGTATTTTTCATTAACAATGTAACATATTCTATTTATTTGAACAGTATATTTCTCATCAATCAAGTTTTACTTAGCCAAAACATGTAATGCAATGCAAAACAGTGATGACTGAGAGAGATAAACAAATAAACATTCCTCAAAAGCCTGAAGATCGTATTTAAGACTCACTTCAAAATCATCTGAAGATGATTTTTCTAAAAAATGAGGTAGTTGCTTTAGTCCAGCAAGTGTTCATCTTGAACACTATACACTTTTTAATGTCATATTTCACAATATTTGTGAAAATATTATACATATATAATACAGTATAGCTAGACAAAAATCATTAATTTTCTTTTTCTCTTTGTTCTGGAGATGTTGTGCACCTGAAGCAACAGAACCTTTTTTTAAAGTGTCCATTTAAAATCAAATGAAGTCTCAAATGAATCTCAAAGCCCAGTTAATTTTGCAGTCACACTGTCCCATACATGGACAAAATATTCAGCTTGCGCCGCACTAATCAGATCAAATGTAATTTATCATTGTCAAATACAAAAGAATTTTTCTTGGCAATCACACTGGTGTATATAAAAAGCATAACCTGTTCAATTGTGCATAATATTTTTTCAGGAGCCTGTCTGAGTTTATGAGATCTCTCTCTCTCTCTCTCTCTCTCTCTCTCTCTCTCTTTACTAATGTATGGACTGTTTCCAAAACCTTTCCAAATGTTTGTTTCAGCTCACTCCTCATGAACAATGAACGTGACTCCACTCACCAAACACACATCATGACGCAACACAAACAGTCATGAATCAAAGTGGTTTGATTTATAGATTTATGGTTATAAAGGTCAGTAGAGTTGATTTCACTTCAGATCAGAACAGATTCTTTGGTATTGAATGCATTCATTTTTAGGTTCACTGTGGGAATGGATTTTATAAATAAAGCATGCTTATGTGGTTCTTGTTGAGTATCATATTTAATACATCAGGCTTTTTATGGCTCATATAGTATGATATAGTGGGAATATGGAGGAAAAAACAGCTCAGTTTATTCAGAGGCCCAAACTTGGTGCAGATGCTGATATTTATATTGACGAAATGTAGGATAAAATTCTGACAGCTTGTAAGTCAATGAGATCTTAATAACAGTAGCAGATAAACTGATATAAATATCAGATGTCACTCTATATCTTAATCTTACGAGTATGAGATTTAAATGCTTAGTTTTATTATGAAAACATGTCATGCAACGCAATACAACGATGACTGAGAGATGAACAAACAGACGTTCCTCAAAAGCCTGATGATCATATTTGATCATCACATTTGAACATGATTTTTCTAAAAAATGATGTCTGAATAATCAAGTAAAGCTAAGTCCCTTCAGTCTAGCATTTATCTTGAAATATTACTAACAATATCAAAGTTATTCTTACGTTTAATTGATAAAAGTCAGTAAAAAGACAGATTTTTACTTGCTTAAAAAGTCTAGACTATCAGTCAGACAACAGAAGGCATGTAGTAGATTGTGTGCAACAGGTTTATCAGCAAAATCATGTTGATCATTTAGAGACCTTAGAAATGTATGTATCAAATATAATACAGTAGGGTTAAAGGGTCATTATCAAATTTTCCTGATGTTCTGAAACAAAAGATTACTTTTAAATTTAGCCCTGAAATAATCACATCTGTGGGACGTTAACAGTTTGAGCGTCACAATGTAATTTCAGGCTTTGCAAAGAGCTTGTTATTCAAGGATGGAGCAGTTAAACACTATATTGGATCTGACAGCAGAGCGCGGTTGCTCATTTCACATGTGAAAAGGGCATTTGCATACAAGTCTAAAAGGCACAGCAGCCAAAAAAAGGCAAATTTAAATGTAAGGGTCAGAGAAAGAGTACAAAATGCTGATGTAAAACTCAATTATGAATTACTGATTAAGTGGCCTTCGTTTTTAGAATTTTAAATGATTCCAAAAAATGCATTTTTTGATGCACTTCATATAATTTACACAAACACATTACGACCTATGACTTTTTGAGGCCTGATTTTAATATTCAGAATTTGAATCAGAAAGTGACCAGAGAATGTTAATCAAATGAGTAAACAGGCATGAGAACGTGGATTTGTCTGGCTGAAGTATCTGCGTAACACCTGCTGCTTCCTCTGACAGTGACCCACAGCGAGAGTCAGAGTGCCTGTCATCCTCAATACAACACACACACACACACACACACACACACACACACACACACACACACACACACACTCCTCCAGATGGTTCAAGAGTGGGCCGTGGACACACATCAGTGCAGAGAGAAAGAGAGAAGGATGCAGGAGCGAGGCACTGGAGGAAAGAAGAACAGAAGATTAGGGAGATTTCACATAGAAGTTGCAAAGACAACTATTTTTACACTTCCTGAGGGAAAAAAAGTAAAAGTGAGCGGTTCTTGTCTTGCCACAATGTGTTGTTGGTGGTCAGGGTTGCTATGCACTTGCTACATTGTTCTAAGTGGTTGGTAGCCATGTGACATCTTTCATAACCGTAAAAGAAACAGGACAAATTAGGAATCACTTTAGGGATAGAGTTTTTGCCTAATTTTTTCTACGCATAAAGTCAAACCATGTGCAAATTATCATGTGGCACCATTGCTGGGCATTTTCTCCTTAAAATTTCAGTGTATCAAAAGCAGTCTCAAAAACGTGGTTTGAAACAAAACAAAACAAAAAAAACACTGTTTCCACTGTTCAAATCACTGAAACTGCCAGAATCAAATGAATAAAAAAGATTTAGAGAAAATATCAGGAAGACCATGAAAATACACACAGACAGACACACGTTTAAAACAAACACACAAAAAAAGGGCACATGAGTAATGAGTAATTGACTGGATACTTCAGGAATGTTGACCTGCACTGTGGTGTGACATGCTAAACTCCATTGAGAACAATTTCAAACATTTTTCAATTATTTTATAATTATTAAGCAAGCAGTTTCATGAGAATATTAACTGAGAAACTACGTGGAATTGTCTTGTATTCTAATTTGCTTTTAGAACATTTTAAATCCTTTTTTTAAATGCGTTTTTATTTTTTTACTTGTTAATTATTGATTTTATTTCTTGTGCATTTTGGTTATTTTATGATTATTTTTAAATCCTTTTTACATTAAGCCCTTTGAATGACTTTGTGTATGAAATGTGCATCTAAATAAACGTGACTTGCCTATTTAATATTCATTTGTTGCACTATAGGATTTATAATGAAAAATAAAATAAAATAAAATAAAATAAAATAGAATAAATAAATAAATGAATGGAAGCCAGCTATAAATACATTTTAATACATTTTAAGTACATTTTAAATATTTGTATTTTTTATTTTTTACTTTTTAACAGAATTCTCTTGTATTCTTATTTGTTTTTAGTACAATTTATATGATTTTTAATTTTTTTTTTTTTTTTTTTTTTTTTTTTAACTGTTAATTTCTTGTGCATCTCTTTTGGTTATTTTGCAATTGTTTTTTAGTCCTTTTATATAAAGCATTTTGAATTACCAAAATGTATGAAATGTGCTGTCTTGCCTATTTAAGATTCATTTGTTGCACTATAGGATTTATGAATGAATGAATAAATGAATGGAGGGCAACTATACATATATTTTAATACATTTTAAATCAGTTTTAAATAGAATTTATTTCTTAATTTTATACTGCTAATTTTATTTCTCGTGCATATGTCTGAATTATTTTAAAATAATTTTCATATTTTAAATTAGCATCATGTATGAAATGTGCTTGTCTTGCCTATAGAAGATTCATTTGTTGCACTGTAGGATTTTCAGATTTTTTTTTTTAATGTTGATGGTAAAAAAAGTCTATTGACATGTTATGTGTCATTTACCCACATAGACATATAGACACAGGTTTTGTAATATTTTGTCAGGATTAGCTCACTCTTTGGTACAAATATTGTTAAGTAGGTACACAAACAAGCTCCAAACACACACACACACACACACACACACACACACATACACGTGCGCATTTACACCTGTATGCAAATGCATAAATTTCTTTAACTCACTATAGAACTCATTTTTCATTCCTTACATTCTGCCATTTTCCGCATTAATCCATTCATACCTTCCCTCCATTTTCAGCATCAGTCTGGCAGGTCATGCTCCATACATCCCGTAATTGCAGTATGAGCGTATATCTCCAGCCTCTGGTCCCAGCAAGCGTGACAGGCATCATTTCTCATGAGTGACTGGGACTCAAATGGTGGCAGGATTTCCTCCACTGAAGCCCTCATTCCCCCACTGGCCCTGCATGCACATCAATCTGCATTCAGAGGAGAAATATGCAAGATGCAACAGAGGGAAAACTCACTGAACGGGTGGTTAAGATGATAGCTCACCCAAAAATGACAATTCTGTCATCATTTACTCACCCATTTATCCATGAAACTGACTGCACAAAAGTTAAGATTATGGCTGCTGTGATTAACGTAACATAAAAAATGAAAAAAGTTGCATGAAATTATTACATAATTGTTTTGCATTGGCTGAAATTTGTAAAGAGTGCAGCAATGGCAAATCAGAGGCGGTTATATTAGTCAGATGACAGCCAGACCTGCTGACTGAGTTGATGCAGACGTGTATGTTTTATTTTTCATTTCATAAAAGTTTTGATAGTCTGATGAGTTAAAAAGGAGACAATTATTCTTAACTAGAGCCTTTATTATATAATATATTCATAGGGTGCAACTTATGAAATCTCCAAACTAGAACAGAACAATTTTTTATAAGCTTTTGGCTTTGGGCTTAACACTGTAGTTGATTTGTTTATGAGAAAGAACATACTCATGCTTTTCAGTCGTTATTCAATCTGCTCTGAATTTATAATTCCAGAAGGTTGAACATGAATCATACTTTAAACAAACAGAAATTAAACAAAGCTAATAAAACAGCTAAGTGTTTATTTTTTTCTTCAAAAGATGCACTTCTATAAAAAGACTTTGAATAAAAGCCCAGATAAATATACATCCAGAGTAATTGTTCAGTGTTTACAGCGGTGACCAAAGCCAGGATTAGATGCATTACTGAAGCTGCAAGAACAGGGAGTCCTGCCAACGAAATGGATGAAAGTCTTGAATTCATTGGGAGCCGGAGAGGAGGTTAGTAAACTCACACTGGCCTGGGTCTGAATCTGTAGGAAACGTGGCCGGGCGTCTCACTGACCTGCTAACTGAACTGAACCCTAGCTGCGGGATTTCAAACCCACATGACAAACAATCACACAGTGAATTTACAGCTACATGCAAGACTGGAGGTGATTTACTGTGTAAGACCAGTTGGATCTCATGGGGTTTAAGTTGTGGCCTAAGAAATAACAGCAGGTCTCAAAGAATAATGTACTCACCCACAGGTTATCCAAGATGTAGACGTGTTTGTTTCTTCATCAGAACAGATTTGGAGAAATGTAGCATTATCACTTGCTCACCAGTGAATCCTCTGCAGTGAATGGGTGCCGTCAGAATGAGAGTCCAAAAAGCTGATAAAAACATCACAATAATCTATAAGTAATCCATACCTCTCCAGTCCATCAATCTGTGTGTTTGTAAGAAACAAATCCATCATTAAACGTTTTAACTTGAAATCGTCGCTTCTGTCAGTAGAAGGACAGTTGTTTCGGCGGTGGAGCAAGTTACTGCAGACCATTCTCATACCCTCAGATCTAGCAGACCAATCCATGTGTTTAGTGAACTAATGATGCCTGAAATTGTTTCCTTCTGAGATGCAATTTACTCCTTGGAGATCAGGCAGGTTACAGCCTCATTAAGAGACCTGAAAACATCACGGCCTGCTTTGATGCCACAGCTCTTGAAATAATTAATTCAATTAAATCAAATATGTGCTCTTCCGTTCAAAAGTTTGAGGTTTGTAAGTTTTTTTTAAAAGAAGCTGCATTTATTCAATCAAAGGGCCGCAAAGGGCATCTATGGCTGCATTTATTTAATCAAAAAATACAGTAATATTGTGAAATATTATTGCAATGTCAAATGTGAGCCTGGACCACAAAACCAGTTTTAAGCAGCAATAGCTAAAAATACACCGTATGGGTCAAAATTCTTGATTTTTCTTTTATGCCAAAAATCATTAAGATATTAAGTAAAGATCATGTTCCATGAAAATATTTTGTACTTTTCCTACCATAAATGTATCAAAACTTAAGTTTTGATCAGTAATATGCATTGCTAAGACCTTCATTTGGACAACTTTAAAGGCAATTTTCTCAGTATTTAGATTTTTTTGCACTCTCAGATTCCAGATTTACAAACCATGCATCAATGGAAAGCTTATTTATTCAGATTTCAGATGTATAAATCTCAGTTTCAAAAAACTGAGTCTTATGATTGGTTTTGTGGTCCAGGGTCACAGATAACTGTTTTCTATTTGAATATATTTTAAAATGTTTTTTTTTTTTTTTTTCCTGTGATGCAAAGCTGAATTTTCAGCTTCATTACTCCAGTCTTCAGCATCACATGATCCTTCAGAAATCATTATAATATGCTGATTTGCTGCTTAAGAAACATTTCTTACTATTATCAATGTTGAAAACAATTGTGCTGGAGATTTTTTTAATCAGTAAACAACAATCCTCTCAGAAATCCCAAAACAATCTCAAAACCCTGAGTTTCCTGTGTTATTTGTTGTAAGCATAAAAAGTCAGAATACATCAGTGAAATCTGGAAATTAATGAATACACATTTGCTCAAGGATATGAGCCATGAAAAGAGAGAAAATCACCATTACTCAGTAGACAAGACAGCTCACACAGAATAACACACGTTTTATAATTTGAAACTGTATTTAAATGTGACGTCAGTGGTTAGTCATCATGGCCCCAAGCAAGACATTTAACCTCAATTCATTCTAATGACTGTCCCTATGCCTTGTGTCAGCAAGTCAGATTAAGAAAACAAGAAATTAGAATCCTGCATAACTGTCAAAAAGTGTTACGTAAAAGCTTCATTTATCTAACCTAGCTTAGCATATGGAAAAGATATTTTTTTTAAAAATTACCAAGAATAAGCTCTGCCAGAAATGTGCTGATGAACCAACAATGTTTAGTATTATTCAGATAAGCCTATGTTTTCTGTTTTCATTTCAATTTTAGTTAAAAGTTTTAGTACTTTTGTTGTGTTTTGTCATTTCTAGTAGTTTTGGGGGTTCCCCCTACATGTCTATGTAGTTTTATTTATTTCTATGTAAATTTTAATTTTTACATTAATTAATATACAATAATTTATTTTATTTTATTTTATTTATTTTATTTTTTTAATATTTAACAAATTGAGTTCAACTGTTTTAAAAAAGAAAATGTTTCCTTGGCAACAACCTGTTTTTAACAACTAATTGTTCACATATAATTTTTGAAATACATTTCATTTTACTCAACGTTTATTTTAATTCAAATAAAGATTTGTCTATATCGGAGTGCTGTAGTGATTATATGACTAATAATACGCTTATTTTTGGAGGAACTGTGGGTAGCCTACAGTACTTGAGCCTTTGAGTTTGCTTGTCATATTTCTCCATAAGAGTCTCTGTGCTCGTCTATGAATTCATTAAATATTGATAGCCACGAGTCAGATGAATTGGGAAATACCCGAGAGTAGATGAATGTGGATAGAAACATTCACTACAAAGGGAGGAAGAAGAGAAAGGGGGCGTGACATGGTGACATGACGCTGTCAGTGAGAAAACACACATACTGAGCAAAGCAACATAAATGAACAAATGATGATATTTCTCTTTCTCGCTCTCTCCCTTCATCACTCCCACACTGACATACACCAGCAGTATTGAAGAGGAACAAACTAAAAGTAGTGACGCCACTAACTTACTGTAACTTAATGTTCGGTATAATGGCAGTACTGCAGGTTTTGTAGGAATAAGCTACATGTACTTCTAAATACCAATAATATGGTAGCATGGGTTTCCAAACAGAGCCTCTATCTTCCATTTCCAGTGTGATAAATAAAATTTTTTTTTTTTAACTTTGTCACGACTGATTGGACTTACAAAGGCTTAGACATTTTTACACAAAATTCAATCAAAAATTAAACTGGAGTGGGTAAAAAATAGATACTGCATGCCACATTCTGAATTAAACATGCAAATGAATGAGTTTGGTCATGCAATAAATAAATACAGTGTTTTTGCAAGTAGTAGTTTGACTGTTTTTCTCCTTCAAATGATGAATAACTTGTATCTCGGCAAGCTTTGGTCTCAAAGCAACTTCCGGATCTCTGACACACACATATTTTGAGATAAATTTAAAGCATTCCTTGAAAATGATTCTTGGAAAATCAGATGATAATGGAACATCAAGCTCAAACTGTGTTGCAGGAGCATCATTCGAGTGTCTACACAGTACATCTCTCTCTCTATCTCTCTTACAACATTTAGTGCTAGTTTCTCCTGGAATCCAAAAATAACTATCAGGGAGAGCTGTCAAAGCCGTGCTACATTTTTCTACCCGATGCCTGGCCAGACAGAAAGAATGAGCCAGTGAGTGAGCGGAGATAGACGGAGAGAGAGAGAGTGAGATAGATTCAGACTGCATCAGAGAGGAATTTTGAAGCTGTGCTCCAACTTTTCCCTCTACATTTGTGAGCTGGATGTTCCCTCCGAGAATGAAGTCATAACAAAGACTGTTTCATCTCAGGACTGACTTTTAACATCCTCTCACACAAGACAAATTGCCACAGCTGTAATGAAGCGTTTCTAGTCATTTCTAATTTAAAACCATGGTTGAAGTTCAGTAAAAGCAATTAGCCCAGCTAAAAATTACAATGCAACTGCAACAAACAGACATGCACACCTGCGCAAATACAATATAAATAGTCCAGATGGAAATCAGAAAATCAGGGACTTGGAAATATATTTTTTTAAAATTTTGATGTAAAATCAGTAAGAAATATATTCTGAAATATATATAATATACTGTAATAGGTAATATAATATAATATATAAAATAATAAAACAGATGCAAACAAATGTCTTCCCACTCCTGATCCATCCATTTATGTACAACTGCAGTTTAGATTGACCCAGAGAGAACTCAGAACACCAAAACAAAAGCATTAGCACTACGCCAATGACTCCCGATTAATGTTTAATTGCTGATGCACACATTTATTCACTGACCTACAAAATCCCAAGCCTGACGGAGGCAGATGAAGGAATGAAGTGACCTGTCAAGATCATTTGAGCACTTGATTGCTTCCTCAAATCACTGCGTAATGAGAATGAAGAACACTGAGTTGATATTTTATTTAGGATCTTTCACTGCGATGGATCGAGCGTGTATATATATTTTTTTCAGATCTTAGTTTTGCTAAAAGTAAAACACCATCTGAATGATAAAAACACAAATATGACGGCTAACATCAAACTGACAGTCTGTGGTGTCGATTAGGCATTACAAGGAAGTAATGTGGTGTCGCTCAGGAAGTTATGCATTGTTTAGTGGTTTTGGAGTTGGGAGGCTGTTCCAGAGAGATTTCTGTCTGAGCACTGATGAGGAAGGGAAAGGTGTGGATCTACGGGGATGCAGAAAGTCTTTACACCCACCTCCTGTCAGAGGTGCGTGTATCCGCCGGTGGGCTGGAATAAAAAAAAAAAAAAAAAAAATGAAAAAAGCAAAACCAACAGGAACAGCATGTTCACAGGCCACCATAGATCCGCAGAGAGCTCACAACATTATCATAATTCTGGGAAGTCTGGAAATGCATTGAAGCCTCCAGTCCTCAAAAAAGTAGACATATTTCAATAGTACTCATAAAGCAGCACTTTTTTATGGAAGCTTGTTTACACCTGCTCTAAAAAAAAAATTCTGAGTTTATGTCTTGTACTTTTGAGTTTATATCTTTTAATTCTTACTTTACATCTTGCATTTTTTTGGGTTTATACATGTCTCACAATTTTGAGTTTATATCTCACAATTCTGACTTTATATCTCCCAATTTTGAGTTTATTTCTCATAATTCTGACTTTATATCTTGTAATTCTGAGTTTATATCTTGCAATTTTGAGTTTATTTCTCATAATGATATGAATTTATATCTTGCAATTTTGAGTTTACATCTCACAATTTTGAGTTTGTCACATTTCTGACTTTATATCTTGCAAATTTGTCACAATTCTGACTTTATATCTCACAATTTTGAGTTTATTTCTCATAATTTTGACTTTGTCTCACAATTCTGTTTTTATCTTGCAATTTTGAGTCTATATTTCATAATTATGAGTTTTTATAACAAATTTCAATTTATAACTTAGAATTTTGAGTACATGTCCAGCAACTTATCTGTCTTGCCATTTTGAGTTTATATCTCACAATTGTGAAAAAAAGTTTTTTTTATTGATTTTTTATTGTGTGAGAGGACTGGGCTTCCACACGATTTCAGTGTGCTGTAATTGCTGCACTTAACAGCATGTTAGAAAAACAGAACACTCGCACCCAGTGACACCACAGTGACCCCAATCATTTCTTTTTGAAGGTGTATTAAGGATTCAAGATAGCATGTCTACTGCAGATGATTTACATTTATTTTTATGTCAACTCTTTGAAACTGTCAAATGTTTCTGGTTAACTTGCACAATACGAAAAACTACATGCCTAAAAGCCCCTTTTTATCCTAACGATGCCTGATTATATGTTTACTAGCATTTTATTATCCGATCAGATCAAACCTGTGGGTCGAGACCAACACATTGTTAGTGTTTGAATAAAGACATACATAATTTATTTGCAATGACAGGAAAATGAATACAAAAAACTCACTCATGCAAACTCAGAGCGCAGATGGAGGTGATGAAATATGAACAAAGTTAAGCTCGCCTTTGTCATTGAAGTTCTCTCTCTCTCTCGTCATCATGCTAAAAATCTCTTCATTTTACCAAATCAACACCATGAAGCAGGAAACCCATCCTGCCGTTTTCCTGGCTGAGTGAAAGAAAGGCGCCATGTCTCTCTCGCTCCCCCTGAAATTGGTCGGACGGACACACACGCCCAACAGTCAGTCCTGCTCCTCGGCTGAACCCTGCCAAATAATGACAGCGTTGGCAGTTGTTCCCTGTCATAAACAGATCAACCTCTGTGCTGCGGTCTGCCTCACAACACCCACATCTGAAAGCCCTCCAAAGCACATTTGTTCCAGAAGGATGTGCAGCAGGTATTTCTTTTACATCTAAGGGTTTTAAGTCAGTGTCTAGACGCCGCAGACGCAGCTGGGGAATCAGAGGAATTCTTAAAGATCTAGAAGACTCTTTGGCAGCTATGAAAGCTTTGAGCAGATTTGAAGAGAACGACACCACTTGATTTCAGTCGTGACGTGCAACCACCAGTTCATTTGAGTCTTCAGACCACACACACTAATTGGCTTGCCTGGTGCACTGCATAATTAGATTTCTTCATAATTAGTTTTTTTCACTGGAAAGTAGGCAGAAAAATCAAAATGAAAGACAAGGCTCAGAAATATCATGTCTGGCACGATGAGAGTTATCAGAGCTAGATGAGTCTGAACTGATGAGCTGGATGAATCTCACAAGAACATGTCCAATTCACTTTTCAATCATTCAATCAATCAATCAATCAATCAATCAAGCAAGCAAGCAAAGTATTATTATTATAATTATTATTTGTCATGTATATAGCAAACAAACATTATTTTAGGACCATTAAGATCATTCATTATGACATGACATTCAAAATGTCTGGACATTTTACTTTTGATGTTATTAAATATATTGTTACTGTATTGCACATTAAAATGTGCTTAACTATGAATAACATATTAATGCAAAATATCTTTATGGTCAAAAATAGGCTTCACTATCTTTAAGCAAAATACCATTTCTTATTTCTTTCCTTTGATTGTGTGGTGAAATATGGCCTGGACAAGTCTTGACTGGTTTTGTGAGACTCTGTGCATGCTTTTCAAAATGCAAATCTGTTTCTGTTTGATTATGCCATGGATTTTGTTATTTCTGAATAAGGCTGACAAGAATGATTTATACATAATGTCAAGAAGAGCAATAATATTGAAAAAAACAAAAGCAGTATAAAACTGAGTTAACGTGTTTATGTAAGCATTGTGAAAATAAAATGAAGCGCAGATGAACATCATCATTTGATAGAATAACAGAGGTACATTGAAAGCACTCGTGTATTGTTTGAATACTCAGATTTAATCAAAGACTGTCCATTGTATTCATAACCAGGACAATTTTATTTTCTATTCAGGTCATAAAATGTCTGAGCTCAGCAGAACTGTGGCCTGATTTTAAAGGCCAGTCACTGTTTAGATTTAGAATAGAGGCAATTTAGCCTTTTCCAGTATGAAAAGATGTGTGTTAAAGTACATTTCTGTATTTTAAACATTTAGATAAATATTGCCTTCATGTGTTAATGCATTGCATTCAGCTAAATGAATACATCTTAATAAATGATAGACTTGAGAAAGGTACCAGAGCAGAACATTTTACAGTTTAATATGACATTACAAGTCTTGTGTTCAAGGTCATGAAATTCTGTGAATCTTAGAAAGTGAATGTAAGGTTGATATTTCTACAAATATCTACTTAGAATAGTTCTTAAATAAAAGAAAAATTAATGCAACTGGGTTAAGTCACAACCTAATGTATTTTAAATAATACATTATGTAAACTACAATCTAAAAATAGATATATTTTGCTTTTATCAGAATTTGCTAAATCTGCAAACTCAGGAAGAGAGACAGGGCGAAAAAATGCTAACTCATGATGAAAGTGAAAGAAAAAAACATGAAAAAAAATAGTAACTGGATTTTTGTTGTGTTGTCTATACTCACAGATTAAAAGCTGCATCAGCAAGTCATTGTTCAAGTTATTTTTACACACAAATAGCACCAGTTTCATAGAATGACCCAGAAATCAAAACAAACATAAAAATCACATGGGGCGATCTAAGACAACAGCGCTGAGTATGAGGTTACCAGTGATGCTGAGAAACTACAAGAGGTCCAAACTCGGAAAACTCTGACAAACATAAAGTTTATCCCTCTGTTTTCCTCTGTGTATTAAATTACATTTTGTGAATAGAAAGAAAAGAAGGGAAAAGGAGAAAAAAGAATTATCTTATTTTTTTTCAAAAGCAAATTTAAAATCCATAATAATTATGGGGCAAAGGATATTATTTTCAGGGTTTCTGTAGGTCTTAGAAAGGACTTAAAATATCTTAATTCCCCCTTCCATGAATAAAGTCCTTAAATGGGTCTTAAATCAGAGCAGAGAGTCTTAAATTCATAAAGTCATGGCATGAAGTGTTTCAGTATTTTTGTCTTGTGTTCCAATACAAATATCTGAACATCCTTAAATCAAAACACATTTACTTAAAATGCAAAATGAAGAAATTAAGTCTTGTTTTCTGAGAAACTGAACAAAATTAAATCATTTTATTCTTACATCAAAAACAAATATGTCATTTGTGAAAGAAAACTTGTTTTCAGTTACATATTTAAATTTTTTCTGAGCCCATTGGCAGATAATTGTTCTCATTTTAATGAACTCACTTCATTTTGATCTGTTTCTCAGAAAACAAGACTACTTATCTTGTGACATTTTCTTTCTTAAATAATTGTATTTTGATTTAAGCATCTTTAGACATCTGTACTGGAAAACAAGACAAAAATACTGAAGACAAACATCAACCTTTTTGTAGATCAGAAGGTACAGTAAAAGTTATTTTTACATTCTAGTGGTTATTCTAGTTATTCTATAGAAAGCTATTCATGAATTAAACTTTTTTTTTTTTTTTTTTTTGTAAAATGAATCAAAAAGTGATAGAAATTGTATTTTAAAACTCTGAAGTGTTAC